>JAZHYW010008429.1:0-10570 GCA_037355805.1 Ixodes ricinus
AGAGGATATCGCAGCTACCGAGCCCTATGCAATTTCAATGGCAACTTTTTAGTATTTTTTCTCCAGAACCACCGGACGGATTGACTTGGGAATGGTTTTATTAGAAAGATAATAAAAAACTGAGTCATATTGTGGCGCTACATTTCCCGATTTTTAAGCTTAAAATTTTTTACGGGAACTTAAAGATGCTTGAAAATGCCTTTTTTTTCCGTTCCGTTCTTCATAAACATTTAAAAATAAACCGGGGCCTAAATACAAATTTAGGCTCCACAATATTCAAGACCAAGACTTTTAGAATATATCTCTTATAAGATCTTTTTTCCAGAGATTCTCATTGTGATGAATTTTAACTAAGTTTGTAGCCTATCAAAACGTCAAAAAATCCTGCTGTCAGGTGGCGCCATCTATGAGTGTTACCGCAAAACCTGCTCTTGAAATTGCGCAATGTGTTATTGCGCCCCGGACTACTTGCATCTTCAAGGTCGTCGGTTTGACAGTCGGGATTTTGAGGAAGTGTGCCTCTCGAAACAGATCTTTTTTTTTTTTGCTTTTTGCTTTTCGTTTTGTTTGGGTTTGGGGGGGGGGGGCGAAGATACTTTGCGGGTTATCGCGATAGTGAGTAATAGGTTGTCCATCGCCCGAGCGCGTCCTTGGGAGGATGTTCCGTTCTTTGTTGGTGTATTGAGGTCGCACAAATGCGAGTAAAAGGTTTCTTGTTTTTTTTTTATTTTTTGTTTGGCGGCCTAGATATTTTGCGGGTGGGTGTGAGTCATTAGTTTTCAATCGCCAGAGCGCGTCATTGGGAGGATGTTCCATTCTTTGTTGGCGTTTGCGGTCACGAAAATGGGAGTGAAAGATTTTACCCTTCAAGCGGTCCTTGCGTGAGGCCTGAAGTTAGCAAATGCAGGCAGACAAAGCTACCGAAGCGTCAAAGAGTAGATATTGTCTTACCACTTCTTTCTGTTCGAAGTAGGATAGGTGATTTGATCTGGCGGATTCAAATATTCTGCAGAGATGCATTTAAAATGTTTACTTATTTTAAATGCGGAAAAAACATACGTGAGGTCGTCGATTTTGTTTTAATTTCGACATTCGCTTTGCATATCAACTGGTGGAGGCCGATTTCTACCAAAACAAAAACAAACATTGCGAAAATTTCGTCAGTGAAGCTAAAAACACAACAAGCATTTTGGTAGTAGGCGTGACACGTTGCTATTTGGAAGTTGTGAAAGTCGCGCTGAAGATTCTTTGTTTGACTCGAACCAACACACTCCTGGCTCAGTATTATGGTGTTCGTCGATTGCACTGTCTTGGCTGCGATGAGCCCTTGGTCGGCTGTTACTGTTGGGCGGCGGACAAAAAATCTCACCGGAGAACGGGCGGCGGAAAAAAGCTCTCTGGAGAGAAGCTTACCAGTGAAATGCTCACTGCAAAACCGACAAATTCGGAGAAAAGCTAATTTACGAAATATTTTATAATTGTTCGCACTGCGGTGTTTATATTTAAAACTCACGTCCGCACTTTGCACAGCGCTCATGCTGCGCTTTTTGCGTGCTCGTATATTTGAAACCAAGCGTTCTTGTTCAGTCCCAGAAGAATGGCTTCCTTTCTAAGAAGAATGGGGAAGAGGCAGACGAATCCACAGTTTTGCAAAATGCGAGCAACTAAAAAAGTGGGGAACGCTTTTTTTTGTTAACTTTTACATGGAGACAAAACATTGCCTCATTGTTGAGTACTATGAAAAGCAACAATGTGACCTCCGTCTCGGCGCCCGACGATTCCTGACCTCCCAAAAAGTATCAAGTTCGTCTTAGGCCACATAACCGAAATAGGTCATTGCTTACTACAAAGCAAAAGAAAAACGGAACATAATATTGCCGCGCACGCAGCTAGCCAAGTAGGCGGTGCGCCCGTGGCCTAACGGTTACCTTGCTTATCTTCGACGCAATTAGCCGACATTCGTTGCCTGGCCGCGGATACACCTTTTTATTGTTTCTGTAATGTCGCGTTCTGGTAAATTCGAGAACCTTGTTGCTTATTCGAGATTAAAATGTTCTACGCGCCGAACCTTCTACACCGATTGTTCCAGAAGCCCACTCGTCTAATAAGGAACTCCGCGTGGAGAGCCGGAGTCGGTCGCGATCCTGCTGTTTCGCCGACATCGACGCCTGCGACGCCAACCTTCTATTTTGTTCGCCCCATTAAACGTTTAGTTTCTTCAGTTATTCACCGCCTCATCCTTTGTCATTCGTGGCAAGAACTTTATCGTTTGGATGCAAAGAAAAACACTATTTACAAAAACGAGAAACGATCTGGCCAGAAACCATGTTCGATAAAAGGGCCGTTCTACGAAACGGCTTCGATGAAATTGGGTTCAATTACATGGTGTTCATTTAAATGACCTTGATAGAACAGAGTTCGATAATATATCGAGAGCTGCGAAGAAATAATGTTAAAACGGTTTGTAAATGTGAGCTTTTCTCCGCATCTATCCAAAGTCTGGTGAGCTCTTCTCCGCATCTGCCGGATTTCCGGTGAGCTTTTCTCCGCCGGAGAACAACGCAATACCGAGGGGCTTGTGGGAGAATAGCTCACCAAAGAAAAGTTCACCGCAAAACTGACAGATGCTGAGATAAACCCACCCAGGAATTATACGATTAAGCTTTTGAATTTAGTTTTTGCGGCTCTTCTCTGGGGGCCCTGTAGCGAACAGAAACGGAGATATATACAAAATTCGTATATTGCAGACACCAATAGGAATGAAGAAGAAGGAGTCCACAGTTCTGCAGGATGGGAACAAATAACAAAGGAATAGACACGTCTTTTTCTATAAAGACATTGCCTCAACGTTGAGTTCTATGAACAGTAACGAAATGACCTTGTCATTGCACCCGACGACCACACAGAGCCCCCAAATTTTGTCCGGTCCCCATCAGCACCAGAAATCATAAGTTACTACAAATAAAAAAAAGAACGGAAAATAATTTTTTTTATTGTTCATATACCAAAAGAATGCCGTTTCCGTAGACGAAAATCACAGGTGAGTTTCTACCGCATTCATCAAGACGGCGATGAGCTTTTCTCCGCGTCGGTCGGTCTGGCGGTGAGATTTTCTTCTATTAGCTTTTTTCCGAGATTCGTGACTTCGGCATCGACCTGAACCTTTTTTATATCGGAACCGCAGAAGATCGAACGGGCCTGAAAGACGATGCCGGTTTTCAGCCATCACATTTTCACAAAGTGCGGCATCTAAAGCTCTGTTGCGCACTAGAAGGCCACACACACCTACACCAGACATTGCACCGAACGCCGTTTCATTGAATCCGTCATAGGTTTCTGCCAATACAATTTGAAAATTTCTGATTGTCCTCTCGTACGACAGACACCTGGATGGCACGACAGAGAACGCGCCTGCATGGGGTGTATCCAAGCGGATGGATTCGGGGTTCCACCACCTCCCCTCCACCAGCCCCAAATTTTTCGTTTTGTTTGGTTAGCAACGTTTCTTGGCCGGCTATTACGATTCTTTGTTTAAAAATACCGGCCAATTGTTTCAATTGAACGTTTCGGTACGGGATGACCACTTTTTCGATGAAACGGCGTTCGATGAAATGTCCTGGAACCTACGCGCTTATCGCTTTTCTTGCTTCGGGGTTATTTTCCCGATTATTCCTTTGCTCGACGACAGCTCAGGCACAGCTTTGTACTCCCCCCCCCCGCCCCCTTTTGTTTTCCTCCCTAAAGAGAAACCGACAAAGCACGAAGAAGGTCCAGACTCCTTGACTCATGCCATATAACGACGCCTACCGTAGCCACAAGCCAGTGGACCCCCGATAATAGACCGATCTCACCGAGCGTTCGGCGCATGCGTGAAGCCGACATAACTTTAGTTCACAAGAAGAAGGCGGCAGTGTCTGAGACGGCTCGTGCTGTCTCGTGCTTTTCACGCGCACCAGAGTTCCAGCGAGGTTCGGGCACGTGCTGAAATACTAAAGTTACCTCGATGCATTGCGGCAGCGATGGCGTAGTCAAACTGACTGGTGAGATGGGTCTATTCTCTTTGAGAGTAGCGTTATCCCCAGCGCAAAGAGGGAGCATAAAATGTTCGTCGTTTCGTCAGCCTATCTTTGTAACATCGCGGAGGTTTGTGGAAACTAAACTCCGACTGAGAGCGAAGTTGGAAGCCTTCCGCGCCAATATGTCGTCTCTATTGGCCACAAGAACGAGCTTCCAATCAGTGTAAGGATTGGTTGTTCTATCCTTCTATCCTCGCCGTGACGTCACGGCTAGAACAGCGGTTTTGTTCCTGGGAGGTCAGGATCGCACGAATAAAAAGATAGGCACTGTGGCACTGTAGGCACAATAATTTTTACCTTGTAAGAATAAGGCAAACATCGTGGAATATCCTATCAGCCAAGTCTAAATCGTTTCTGAGACGGCTAGGAAAAGAAATGATCTCGTCAGGTCACTATGGCAGGACGCTAGAATGACGTCACGCACGAGCTGCAAAGTTCGTGCTTTGACACTAGACTTCGTGCCACTTTATGTGCGAGCGAATTCAAAGCTACAGAGTGAGCCACATAGAGAAATCTATGACTGTGAGCGTTCCTGACCAGCTCGCGGGCTCGTGCAGTGAGGGCACCGTTTTAGACTGAATGCTCGCGCGTTTAGCTTCGACTTCGCTCGTACCTAAGGTGAAACGAAGTATAGCTACGCTTTGTAAGAAAAGCGGCTTTTGTCGAGTCGACCAGTACGTTGCAGCACGGCGTGTTCACATTCTGTCACCAGTTGGTGGCACTCAGACGTCACGAAAGTTTATTACCATGTATTTGGTGTGTCTATATAGGAAACTACTCTAAAACTCTACTCAAAAAAAGCTTTTTTTTTCTTTTTCTAAATTAGTTAAATCTAGAAACCAAAATAAGGTATTCTCTGCTCAAATAAGGACTATACCCGTCGGTGCATCGATCTCATGTTTTTAAACTTGAATCGGTCATAGTATGCTACGAAGACCACTGCGGAGGTGGCCGCAGTACATAACTCACTGATACGCAAACATTCGACTTTATCTCAGTTTCGCTTGACATAGAATTGGCTCATTTCGAAAAAAAAAAAAACTATTTATGATTTTGTAAAAAATATATACACATGACCCAAAAATCAAACAGCGCACTTTCGCTCTTGCACTATGTGCAACAGCGTTTACTTATTTGAGTGATTTGCGGTGGCGGCGCTTTGTCCAGGCGAACAAAACAAAACAAGAACGAATGCGGTGCTCGGTAACACATGCTAGGGCCTTAGTGGCAATTTAATTAATTAATTACAGATTAATCACTTTTGCGAAGTGATTAATTATAATATGTAATTATGGAAGTTACAGTTTTAATAATTTTAAAGCATAGCTTTGTGGCAATAGAACTACGCTTTGATCAGTACGCATATAAGACGCAACACTATCTAAATTTGTGGTTATCGATTTTTTGGCGTTTCGGCAGTACAACATATAGTTCTGATACCGTGCCATTTCGAAAACGCACACCGATTTAGGAATCAGGGTGACCGTTGAAATTCGGTGCTCTAGAAAAAACGTTGGGACTCTAATGGCTGCTGATGGTATCGGGAACTGGTTCATTTCGTTTCTTTTTTTCGCACAAGGAGATCAGACATTTTTTTAGAGTTAGTAGCTTTATTTTTCAAAGCGCTGCTTCGCGGGAATGAAAAGTAGGCACTGAGGGGCCGCTATTTAGGACGCAACGCCATTCTGGCTTGTGGTAGATTATTTCGCGACACTATGACACGACACATGGCATATTTCGTTTTGTAATGACGATATGGCATATTTCGTTTTTGTAATGACGATATCAACAGTCTACCTGCTATTTGGAAATTGTATCGTACGAAAAATCTCGGAACGCGAAGAACCGAGCCAAATGAATCCAAAGTAGCAGGCAGCTAAACGAGGCTTTCTCTAACCGCGTTTTTTTCTTTCTAATCCGGTAAGAATTGGACAAAGGGCGCCCTTGGCGATGGCCTCGGAGGCCCAGAACCCTCCCCGCTATCCTCTTTTTGAACGAACAAAAGACAAAGCCATTTTCGCAGCTCGCAGGGCGGTGGGAAGGGCTGGGTGGGTCAAGCCGTCCGCTGATAACCGGAACAAAAAGTCGAGCTTTTTCTTTATTTTTATTTGGAAGCAGCACTATGTCGCGTAAGCACTTGGGTGGAAAGGCTTCCCCCCAGCGCCATCTGGATTGTGAAAAAGTTCCTATCGGAGATAAAATTCTACTGCGAGGTGGGCCGAATGCAAGCAGCGGGACAAGTTCGCCGCCATTTTGCAGCGTCTCGAGGAGAAGACCCTGCTCCAGGGCAGGACCCTCGAGGGGCTGTGCGACCAGCAGTTCGATCTATGGTTCGCTCCAGTGTGTTGTGGGATCCTACTATCTTATGTTGGCCTCGTCATTTGCTGGAAGTATGCAAGGAATAGGTCCCACTGCTCGCGTACCGACCGCGCGGTAAACACCTTTTTAGGTTCGACGGCGTCGCCAACGTTCTTGGCTATTAACACCCATCTGTAGAGCGCTCCAAAGGGTTTGTCGCGTTGATTATTTTGAGGAGTTGTGGGTCGCCTGTTGATACCGCCCGATAGGCCTCCTGCGCTGAAGCTTTGAACACACTGTAGCGCCCTCGTTTTGGGTAGTACAAGCTCACCTGATTGAGCCTCGCCCTACTTATGGCACGTTGGTCGAGCTTTTTTAATTCTGCCTGGTGCTGAAGAACGAAAAACACCTTTGGACGCCAAAAATCGGCCAGACTCGACGCCGCAAGACAATCAAAAGTGCCAAATTCATGACACCACCACTAGGGTACGCGTCTATTATCTCTGGGTGGTGACGTCGAAACACCTGTGTCGCGACGCTTTCATTTTTCTTTTTCTTTGTCATGTCTACTTTGGAACGCGTGAAACGGCATCTCTTGGCTCGCGCTTTTAGCGTCTTAGCTTTGACGGCGTTCGAAGTTTTGTTGTTTCTTTGTATTTTCATCGTGATCTCGCGCTCCGCACCAGAGCAGGCACGCTTCTGCATGCGTGACAGTTTGAGACGCTCAAGTTTGTACTACCCAAAACAAGGCCTAACAAGTCCCTTTTCGCAGCACCCCCTGGGCAACGCAGGAGGCCCATGAGCATCGTACCGGCGTGCCGTCGTGTACCACTACTGCGTGGTGCACGTTAGAGATCCCAGGCTAGCGGTTGTACTGCACTGGTTAAACTTCTCACCTACAGCGAGTGACTCGCTCGCATCTTTGAAATGGCTGGCCAACTTCACGTTGTCTTAATATACCCACAACCTCAGATAATATTGTAGGTTTCGCCGCCCAAGAAGCTTCACTGCTTCGCTCATTCTTCACACTGAGAACGTCCTCTTTGCGGTCTGCGTGTGCTCGGTGGCTGGATGATTCTTATAGAGCTGTCTTCGGTCATGACAGTGCAATATCAAGACCGTTGATGTGTGTTGTAAATAGTGTATCTGGCTTTAGGACTATTGAAACAAAAAACGTTTTTGCATTCTACGAGTCTTTCTGAATTTTCTGATATCTCCCCCAGAAACGCAAGCCTTCGTCAGTGGACTACACACAAATTGAGATGCGAGCTGCATGCGGTATTAATTTGCCATGCATTCCTGCTGCGCAACACGCTTTTACAGTGCAGCTGCCGTTGTACTCACCATTAATTACAGCCTTCGTTGGCCACGGGTTACGACAAGGAAGATATATTTCGCCTATGGCGACCGCATTCGTTTCAATTATCGATTAATGAAAGCGACGATAAAGCTTCTCCGCGGCTGCTATGCGGGTGAGCGAAGACATAGAGGCGGAGAACCGGTGGGGGAGGTTGTTTTATCGATTACCACAAATAATATTTGTGTTTACCTTTGTTTTGTACTAGGATTTAGAAGCCTTAAATCGTGTGAAAACTTCCTTAAGGAAGAATATTGGGAAAAAAGAGCACTATGTTTGCAAGATGTTTGAGTGACGTGGTGACACATGACGATGACGACAAGTTTGCGCACTCAAATGGTGAGTATAGAAGACTTATGGGCAATCAAGCTAGTTAGCGATTGGAGTGATTAGAGTATCAATAGTGACAGATGGGCCAGTTGGTACATGACTTATTTTGACAAAATGCGCCGCAAGACAAAAACAGAGTAAGTTACACAACACGAAGCGCTACTTTAAAATTAATGGTTAATGAAACAACACACTATTTATACACCCAATCGGGTTTCATGAAGCGAAAATTCAAATTCCTTGTCTGTTAGATGTCACTGACGGGACACTAATGCATTTGTCATCCCCTGGATTCTAATGTTAAATGACTCGAACATCTCTCTCGAGATTTTACTTCTCAGCTTTCCCAGAACTTTTTGTTTTTGCCAGTTCCGGGGCGCAAGGGCATCTGTTGCAATGAATAGCTAAGTTTCCCGAGGGGAATTTCTTACTGATAGCGCGTGCTCTCTTGCCCTTTCATTAAAGCATCTGCCCGTTAGGCCCGCGTACCCTTTGCCGCATGTCATTGGCATTTCGTATACGACCGAAGATGCGCATTCCACGAATTTGCTTCTAGGAAGAAGGAAGAAGAGTAAGCATGTCACGTCTGTTTGTCGTATTTTTATGTGATCTGAGTTGAATCCATTGTATCAATTGTGTGCTGAAAAGGTTTGTCTCTCTTTGCGTTGGAATAAACTATAAATACTCGATTTATTTTTTGGTACTTTTAATTGGACGGTGACTACCGGCACCTGGATTACTATTTTCCAGTTTTATTTATCGTTGCGTCTGTCATCTGGTGGTAAGTGGTATAACCACACTCGCCTCTTTGTTTCACCAGAAATCACGTGACTCGTTGTGTTTCCGGTCTTCTGTCCGGAGGCAGTGCGAGCTAATAGTTACAGGTAGTGAAATACACGGGCTCTATTTTGAGGCTAGTAACCGTTACTAGTTTCTCGACCTGTAACCGTTACTAGTTTGACCGTTACTACCTAAGGTTAATACGTACCTAGTAACATATCTAAAAAGCAGTTGCTAGCTTTTACCTAGCAAATACTACTAGCTTCTTTAGAGTGTAGACATAAAGCTAGCAGCATTAACCCCCTCAGCACTCGTCCAACGCGTAACAATGAAAACGCCAAACGCCATGCGCCGACCTTCTGCGTCCTAACGGCTTCGACGAGTGCACTGGAGACAAAAGCAGCTTTCTTTAGGTCTACCCGTTAATCATTCCCATCAGAGCTTGGGGTTCTGACGTCATCGCGCGCTCTCGTCTTCTCGCCTCCCTCAGTTTCTCGGTGCATAGCGAGAGCATTTTTCCGTGGAATGTGTACATTTTGGCGAACCATTTTAGGACCAAAAAAAAAGTAATTTGCGGACTCAATTATAATTCAGTCGGCGTTACCATGCGGAGCGCAAGTTCGTCTCCTTCTTTTGCAGGGTTGCGGTGACGTGAGAACGGCAAGCTCTGAGTGGTTCTAAAAAGAAGGATAGTGGGCAAGCCTCAAGGCAGCTTGCTTTGAGGTCTACCAAATATCCTTTGATCAAGAGCCAATCAGAGCTCGGTGTCATGATGACGTCACCGCAACTCCTGCGCAAGAAGAAGATGACTTGCTCCACGCATTGTACACTGTAAGCTGGAGAAATGCCTGGCAGGAAATAATTTGCTATTCTTGTTTTCTGGTAAGTTCTTGGGAGCTTTTATCCGCTATTTCGTACTCTTACTGGCTGCATAACGGTAATAAGATGCCCGGCCCATGCTGCACTGCGAGATCCTTAAGCCGTCAGTGCCCATAGCTGCAGACAATGTATTTTCTTAATAAGAAAACTTTAATTAGTAGAATGTCTAAT
Source organism: Ixodes ricinus (assembly GCA_037355805.1). Lineage (NCBI taxonomy): Eukaryota > Metazoa > Arthropoda > Arachnida > Ixodida > Ixodidae > Ixodes > Ixodes ricinus. Next base: position 9,892 of record JAZHYW010008429.1, read on the forward strand.
TACGAACGAAAGATCTCACTGCACAACGAGCAGCTTTGAATATGCTCAAAGGTATACTTAATCAGGAGCCGTCATCGGAAAAGATCCGTCTTCATTTTGAATGAACCGCAGGATGAAATGCGTAACAAGTGAGCAAGAGGAGCCATAGCCGTACAAGATGCAAGCGGGACTTTTGCAAAAAATTCATTACCACCAGCAACAAACTAATATAATGTGGGTTGAATTACAAGCTATAGGGACGCTTGGAGCATACCTGAAAATACGGCACGCGCAAGAGTCAAAGATGACCCCGATTGATATGAGAAGATTTTAAACAGAAATCTGTCTGGTTGGTGAAAAATTAGGTTCAGACGGAAGAGCTCAAACCAAAACCCCCAAAACGGTTTATCCTGACGTTTCAAAACATGCTTGGTTTCTTCATTAGAAAAACAACTCAGAAGAAGATGAAAACTGCCGCTGCTCTTCGCGATTTAGTCTGACCTGATGAAGAAACCGACCAGGATTTGAAACGTCCGGCTGAACCGTTTCTTAGATTTTGAAGCTTCGTCAAGCTGCAATTCTGCAGCTTTTCTCCTTCCTCCATCGCCCATTTTGTATTACGGAAGTAAATAAAATTAATTGAATTGAAATGAATTGGTTGGAGCTCTTCCGTCCAAACCCGCAATTAGTGTTTTATGTC
>JAZHYW010008430.1:0-18797 GCA_037355805.1 Ixodes ricinus
TAAACTAAGAGTCTGGATATTTACAGCAATTCTAGAACTAGGAAATTGATCGGTTAGCCTACCGATGAATTGATCAACGTTTTAATCGCGATTAATTCATCGTAAACGCTTGATCAGTAAAATTGTGACCAACCAAAAGAAAGTAATAACGCTTTCACCACGCAGACGTGGACGGGTACACCAGTGTGAAGGGTAAACTTTAGGTGAAATTTTAACCTAAAGTAAACTGTAAGGGCGAGATTTGTAACTCCAGACGACAAAAATACACGTGCCTCGGCAAATTGAACGCCGTGCGAGTGTTCGTTTAGCGCCGCAGAGAATATTGTGAACAATCAAAAATCACTCTTGCCCAAGAATATCAATGAATTCCTTTGCCTCGTGCACCTGAAATAAGAATATATCAGTGTGAGTGTTTTTGAGCTGTTTCAACTACACATCGAGGTTGGTTCATATTCGAAATTGTATATGGCGACGTATATCACATATTCAGAAAATTAAAAAAAAAATTAAATGTGTCGTTTAAAAAATGTTAGGCATAAGAATGAAAGAGACCGATAAATGGTTTCATTATTTGACTAAAGGGTGGCGAATAACCAGGTTAAAATTTTTATTCGACGCCCAGGCTCCAGCACAAGCAATTAATGGCGTAAAATAATTTGGCTTCAATTTAAACATGTTTCATTTAAAGTCAATTATTAGTTTCCTCACACGCAATATGCATTATATAATTTTCTATATAGACTAGGATTTTTCCACGCCCATGTTATTGCAAGAAAGGTCCCTGCCGTGTTAAACGACCAGACATATTGTAACAAAGCCATGTTCGCACGCGTGTTTAATTTATCCACACTTATTTTTACTTTTTCTGCGGGTCCACGAGTGTCTTTCAGCCAATGCTGGTCATCCATACGGTACAGTCCTTTACTTCTCAAATATCGAATACAAAGGGGGGGGGGGGAGAGGAGGAGGGAGGGGACGAGTGGGAACGCGACCGCTGTAACGCTACACCTGTATGTCGACACCCGCTTGCGAGGCCTTGTCTTCTACATGCCGGCTTTTAAGATCAGCGCTTCGGATGTGGTTTTCGATCGTGTATACCTGCTCTTGTGCATGATGTTGTTTCTGTGATGTTCATTTTGGCTTGAGACTGCGAGCTTTTCTATCGGTGCCAAGAAAGCATAGGAAAATCGGATGCCTAGATTGCCAAGGATGCTGCTAAACTCAACAAAAGTGAGCCTAGAAAACAATAGAGGATAATCATCGCTTTACACCGAGACTCGAACGGCACCCTACCTCTGGAGGCTAACCTCCACGTCTTACAACCTTCTTCTGTGGAGTCTTGCGCCCACTAGCTCCCGTACTTGGCACGCCTCGCAACTGTGGTCGATGTTTCTCGCCCGCCCTTTGTGCGCATCCTTGTTCGCGGAGTTTGGCTGCTGTCGGGGGCACACGCTGATTGTGTCGTCAAGGAGGACACTAGGCGAAGTCGTCATGGGCTGCCATAATTTCTCCCATATAGTATATTCTATAGATTGTACTGTTCTGTTAATAAATCTCGCTTATAAACGTTCGGTAATTATTTATATAACCTACGTTTACGATGAACCAAGATCAACGTTTTCGTTGTAACAAAGTTACTCCTGCTACCAGCAAATCGAGTTGACTCTTAAAGAGCTTTGTCACTACGCGTGCTGTCAGTTTCGGAATCCAGGGAGTAAAAATATGTGTGGTTATCTGCTTCTGCACAGGTTTCAAACGCTTTTGTGTTTCCTTCTGCTAGAGGGCCATTCCACAAACACTGTTCGCGAACACCACAAGTTCAACGTGCTATCATCTCTTATGCTTAAGTATATGCATTAAGCACCTGCAATAAAATATTATAACCTTGAATACGTTTGACTGCAGCGGGTGACATGGGGCACCAAAGTATATAGTTTGTCTGTGTCAATAAACTTTATTTGAGTTTTATTTTTTTTCAGTACGGTTATAATAAAATAATGTGAGTCTTTCAGTCATTGGTACGGGCGCTCACAAGAATTCGCTTCTGGCATTTGCCTACATAAAAAAAAACCTGGACGTGTCAGTATTTTTTTAAATTAGATTACTAAGTGTCGTTGTGATTATTGAGGATTGCCTTATGTACGTACATCTTTATTCATCAAGACACTCAGCACATTTTGTTAAGTTTTTTCTTTGCTTGATTTTGGACGTTTACGTAATATTTCTGATTTGTTTGGGCCGTCTCCGTTAGGTAGATTCAATTTGCTACAAAATACCTCTTTCTTAGCTCTAATCTAGTAAACGACAAATCGGTCCGAGATGAACCTTAACACACACGAATTCTCGCCCTATTATCTAGCCCCTTAAAAATAAATCAGAGGAAGAGTAACGATAAGGGTCAATTGTTTTTTTCTTCAAATATAATTGATTAAATATAGATATAATCACTAATGCACACACCACAAATCTTAAGTAGGCCGCTAGAGAACACGATATTTTTATTGTAAGGTCGGCAGAAAAGACGCAGGCTCGAAATAATTTTTTTCCGTGTTCAATTATCAAACTTTTTGAGCCCAGCTCAACTGTACGTCGCGGGTTAACTGAGAGGATCTCATGCTGCCGGGTGATTTTATATTTGTTACTATAGTTGTTTAGGCTACATGAAAAGCTTACATTTGATAATAGATAGCGCATCTCAAATCACTGTAAAAGACAGTGGTAAAACATCTGCCCATAGATTTTGCTTTTCGCTACGTTTTTAGTCTAGAGTCTAGACTCAAGATGTGGATGAGGAAGAGATAATTGAAGTCCTCCCTTAAATAATTGTAAGTATTTGCGTCAGCTAGTAAGGAAACATTAAATATTTCATTCTGTCGTTGATATTCAAGCAGTGGACATCTTATTAATCTTCATAAAACTACAATAAGTGCCGAGGGTGCAGCAATAACATGAATAAAAAGCAGAAGAATTAGTGGGATGACAAAATCTCATAACGCAATTTCGCCCCTAAGGTTCCTTTCATTTAGTACTTCTGTTGACGAGAATAGTATTTACCCATTCTCCTGTTACATTTATTTATTTATTTATTATTCCTCTAAATAAATTAACAGGAGAGAGTATACTCCCAAAAGCTTACCATAACAAGAAATAATAATAATTATAATAATGCGCGGTTGTCATGGGAACACTAGACTAAAATCTGAGTCGGAGAGTAATACAACTCTGTTGTTTCAATTCGTCCGCAACGTCGGCGACTCGTGCTACCGCAACAATACCATCAGATACAGCACATGTGAGCGAAGTACCGCTGGTGCGGGTAACTTCATTACTCGTGTCCAGTTTATCGTCGGAGACACACGGAGTGCGAGCCCTCCAAGGATGCCGGCTGTTGATCCCGACGTTTCCTGCGGCAGTTTAAGATTTATGGATGAGACACGACGCAGCAGATTGTATCGGCTTAGGAAGTCCGCCGGCGGCTCCCCGGATAAGTGCGCTCTTCGCTCACTGCACCGGATGTTTCCCGCGGATTCGCTTGGCCTCTCTTCACCCGCTTAATCTTTTTCCAGTCAACAGAGCAAAGATTTATGCTTCGAGATTCTTTCGGCGGAAACGGTATTTTCACGGTGGAAGCGGATTCCAAGGCAAGGTGCTGGATTCTGAAACGCAACGCGCACTCGGCTCTGTAACAAAGTACTTAATCTATGAGCGAACCCTGCGCACTTTCGCGTCTGTTCATCTGTTTGCGACTAACGAAAAGAATGCCCATGCCCAGGAGAGTGACACGCGAATAAATTGAGAAGAACAAATTACGGGCGTTTCGCCTTCTCTGTAAGGTGAAATTAAAAATCAAAGCGCTGCTCTTGAAATATTTTAATTTTGTGATATACCGTGGTAAATAAATTAAGAACGAAATATGTATATATCACGATTTTTATGTTTTTGTTTAATGGTAGGACAGAAAGGACAAGAGGGGTACGATGGGGGCCCCATATAGCAACGTCCGCAATGTTGCATTATGGGATGTCACAGACCTACGCACCAATTCAGTTTCTCCGTTAAATTTTCCGGGGAATTGAATTGGTCTAGAGGTCTTTGACGCCCCAGAATGTAATGCCCGCAGTGTTGAATTATGGGGCTCTTAGGCGCCCGTTCTTATATATAGCGGTTACGGCAATTCTGACGCCGACGCCGATATATGCGGGAACGAACACCTAAGAGCCGAACTCTAATATCAAAATGCCGATTGAGCGCTGAGCCAAATCAAACCCGTGACCCTAAGATTGTGAGCCCCACGCTGAACCACTGCGCTCTAGGGGAGACTTGTGAAACCGTGGTTATAAAATGCAAAAACATGTATTTCTTGAACCGACACCGCGGAAAGTACTAGTAACGCGAGCGCTTAGCTTCCTTTTAAAGGTTGAAGCTGACTTTATAGAGATCGCAGCCTCCGTTCCAGCACGTCGTGGAAGCCAGCACTGTCGCGAGCACAGCCATTGCGGATGCAATGGCCATGCGGCTTCTGAGTTTCCTTCTCGTCTTCATTCCTTTGTGTGTATTTATATTTTCAGTTTGGTTTTAAATGGGATGAAAATAGACACCTAGCACGTGCAAAAACTTTTCCAAAGACAAGAAAGGTTCATTCCTTTTTTATTTTTGTATTATTCAAAATATATTTTTCTTTCGTAAGAGACGCTTGGAAACATTGTACGACAAGCAGGTTGGGGCCAGTCGGAGTTTGAGAGACGCTCATTTCTGCGATCTGAACTTGCCCTTTTCGCCGTGTGGCGTCTTCTGTTTTTGTGTTCCCGTGTTGGTGTGCATGGTTAACGTTCGTGCGCTCGACTGGACGAGGGTGTGCATGAACGTGGACTGCTGTGAGGATAGTTCCAACGAGCCGGTAACGAGTATCCGCTTCTCACCGGCTCCGCCGCTCGACGGCGATCGTTCGGCCGGTTGAGTGGCATGATGTTACGCTTCGAAGCGCTCTCTCGCTAGGTATTCGTTGATGACATTGAGGTCGAGAAAGAATTTCTGCACAACGGACTTGAGTAAAAAATATTATCAAACTTCTCGTACTCTCGCGCTCTCGATACCCCCGTTCCCCTCGTCTTCTTCTCGCTTCAGACTAAATGTATCATGCCAGTGGTGTTTATTGATAAATTTTCAACATCCTCCCCCCGCTCACAAATTGCAGAAGTTGATAATAAGATGCACAAAGTTTCTGAAGGGAAGATCAGCTGCGCTGTCCGTCGAATTCCACAGCCGGACTGCAGCTTAACGACACACGCCCTGACATTTCACTCTCTTCCTGGAAATACCTCAGACAGTTACCAAGGTCCAAATATGTTTTAGAGTGATACGGTCGTGCAACAGTACATCACCAACATTCTGCGCACGGCTGCTGAGCGGTTGTGCTAGGTGCGCAGAGCGGAAGCTCTTGCAACCTACACAGAAATTGTTCATAAGCCTCTGTCTATATTTCCACCGATATGTTAGTGAACCTCTTTATGACGAGTGTGTTGGTTTCGCCTCTGGAAGACTTATCAATCGCCTTCTGATGAGTTGGTGAGCGGGAGTTAAAACCCCTGCTTCGCTAATATCACAATGAAGGTAAGTAAGACAAGAACTGAGCGCTGCCTCGATGTCAGTTAGCACCGTAGCGAGTTCTTCAAGACAACCTCTGCCGTCCAAGTATTTTCCAGAGGCACATTTTCACTGACCACACCATTCTTCCCACCAGTCTCCCCACCAGGCTGCCGGTTCTACGATGAACTTCCAGGTGATTAGGTAAACTCAGCAGAAATCTTAGGATCAGAGGTCCTTCACTGCTCTCTTGAATCTCTTCGCGTTGTCACTATAAATGGGGCTTGGGAGACCTCTTCATGACACGAAGCGGGGCAAGAGCAGGATAAATGACGCCGTGGCCCCGGTGGATTCCAGCTCGAGGTGTACTGCCCTAGTGGTCGCGCAAGTGAACAAGGCACCGTAGGTCTTTACGCACTGCCCGGTTGAGTTGACGAACAGTGACCCGCAAAGTCGATTACCATGATTTGAAGGGGTTGACTCTCTTCCACTCTGTCCTGTGGTAGCGGAGCTACGAGCGCCGTGGCCGGTTTTGCTTGGAACCGCTGACAGATGCGACATTTCACGATGATCTTCTTCGCGGCTCGTCGTGAACTTAAGAACCAAAGTCTTTCACGGATTTCTGTCAGAGTGGACAGCAAGCCTCCATGCAATACTCTGAGGTGAGCACCCACGACAAGCAACTTGTTAAAAGGGCGATCTCCTAATAGGTGAATAGGATGTCTTATCTTCTCCGAGGCTGTAGCTTGGTGAAGTCTGCCACGGATACGCAAGGTTCCCGTGTAGTCAAGAAAGTGCCTTCAAGACCGTTATTACTGATCCTTTTGTGGTACTTCCGCTTTAAACCAGCTCCAGGATTTCTCTTCCGAAGAATTATCTCTGAGCATTTTTGATCCAGAGAGCTTCTGCATTTGTAATATTGTATGCCGTTAGGGGCACTTCAGGTGACTTGTTCTGCAGACGACAACCTTGAACAAATCGTATGATTCAAGCTGTGACTCGCAACATCTAGGTATAGCTGCTGAACTTGTACAGTGTCAAGAGTGAAATTTGTGCACTTACAGTGGTCAGCAGTATTTCGATCAGCTGTAACCTCTCCCCGTCAATGTTGCCGGCGTTCTCATTTTCTGAGGTACTGCAAATTGGTCAGTTTTGTTCTGCTCGGAAAAGCCATTCGGGCCCATACCACCATAAGTGATGCGCATTTAGCTGCATGACCGTCTTCCCCCTAGTAAGGGCGTCATCTGGATTCGCGCTGCCTGGGCAGACGTGCATATCATAGGAATCCCTTAGTGATTGTATTTCTGCCACTCGGTTGTCGACGAAAGGGTTCCACGAAGTTGCTGATCCTTTAATCTAACCAAGCGTTATCATAGAATCTGTCCAGTGCCATAGTGTGAGTGCGACACCAAACAAAACGGTACACATATATTTAGCCATGTGTGCTCCCAAAGGGGGCACACATCAGTTCTAGTCGCGGTAGAGTCATCAGGGTGCGATTCTGGCCATGTCAAACACCAGAGTGACATTGACATTTTATTTTCTGTCCCCGGCGCGAAGATAGGCACGGTCGCAATAAGCCTTAGTGCAGGCGTCTGTGAAGGCGTGAAGCATCCAGCTTGCTCTCACCATCCATATTCCGTAAGTTTCTAGGAGCCATGATGCGTGGCAAGTCCTTTAACTCGGCGCACCACGTTGCCCACTCTTGCCGTAGCACTTCTGTTAGTTTTTCACTCCATCCCAGACCATGTTGCCATATACGTTTAGACAAAATCTGTACTCGTATGACATACGGTCCCTAGGGAATCGAAGATCCTGGCAGAGGCATTGAGGACAGAGCCTTTTGTAGTCATGGGTTTCGAGAGAATCTCCAAGATATTGTCACCAGAGGACTTGAAGGAATCTGAATTTTTATCCCACACCAGTCCCAGTACGTTTGTGACGTCGTGGGACCTGATTCACGTGATGTCAGGTGAATTGTTGGTTTTCCTCTTCCCTTGACTGAAGAGGCTCTGCAGTTAGCAGAAGTTGGTATTCCCCTTGCGTTGTTCCATGCCCGCATCCCTGAACAATATATGTTCGCCTTCAGCGAGTTTTCGGGCTTCCACAATGCTTGCTGCTCCACTGATAGGTCGTCCACGTAAACTGAGCTAAGCAAAGTAGCCGCGATGTTTATGTCCGAGACACACGTTCTCCAGGTCACGAAGAATTGTCGCCCCAAGTAGGTATGCACTGGCAGGTGTTCCAAAAGTAACTCGCATCGTTCGCCACTCTTCTACATCTGGCAACGGCTCGTCTGGTATGGGTGTCTTCTGGAATCAGAGGAACCGGTGAGCGTCCTTGTCACACTCTGCGATTGGTATCTGTAAGAAGGCCTCCCATACAAAAATGGTCTATGGTCTGTCTATGGAAAATTATATGGTGAGCATATCACCCCCTATGGCCCTCTATGATCGGCCATAGAAATCCATCAAGGGCAGCTACAGCCAACTAAAGAAAAATCTATCGTCCTGCGTCTAAAGACCCGGAGACCCAATAAATTATTCTTTACCCGCCTATAGAAAATGCTATGATCACAAGTCTAAAGACTGGGAACGAATAAATTGTCTTTACACATCTATATAAATCAAATCAAATCAAATCAAATCTTTATTTCCAGAAAACTGGAGGGATCACCAGACAAAAAGCTGTTAAAAACAGCTTGACTGGGTCTGGGATCCCTTTACATTGGCAGCAGCTTTGACAGTGAAAAACATATGTTATATATATATACATATATATATATATATATACATAAGAAAGAACAAAAAAAATCACAACAAAACCATGCAATTCAAAATCCCACTACGCGAAGCTACACACAATACAAGCGGATATCTTTTTTGTTTAACGTGTATATGTTTATGTTATTTATGATATACTTGTTTAATAAGCATGGTACATTATAATGTAGTGACTGAAAGTTATAGTTTGTGCGAGATTGAGGAACCACATATGTCTCTGTACGGCGGGTGTTAACACTACTTTCGTTAATTTTGAGTCCTGAAATAATGTACAAAAAATCTACAAATGCTTGAGATGAAAAACGAATCGCACAGAGTAAACGGTATTCGTACATGCTCGCAACAGGAAGTATTCTAAATTTTGTAAACAAAGGTTCTGTGTGGTCTGTATACGAAACACCCGCAATATAGCGTACTATTTTCTTTTGCAGTAGTAGTACATTTTGAAGATTAGTTTTTGTCGTTGTAGCCCAAACGAGATGACAATAGTTCAAGTGCGACTGAAATAGAGCGTGGTAAATTTGTAGCTTAATGTTGGGGGTAAAACACTCCGACAACGAGCGACGATACCGACAATACGAGAAAGTTTACCAACTAGATAGTTGACATGAGATTCCCACGTCAAGTGCTCCGAAAAAAATACACCTAAAGTTTTGTGTTTATTTACTAGTTCGATTTCCGAAGTGCCAAGTTGGATAGCATGATTTACCACGATTGGTTTATTGGTAGCCCTGAATAAAATAGCCTTCGATTTTGTCGCGTTTACGTTGAGCCGATTTACCTCAGACCATTGAGAAAACTTTTCTAGAACAGAGTTTGCTTTGCATATTACTGCATTAGCATCATTACCAGAGAAAAACAGGCTTGTATCGTCTGCATAAATAATAAACTGTGCTTCATTATCAATATTCACAATATCATTGATGAAGACATTAAACAAAAGAGGTCCTAATATACTACCTTGCGGCACGCCTTGCTGTACATTTCGAAAAGAAGAGCAATGACCATCAATAAAAACACACTGTTTCCGATCTTGTAAATATGACTTCAGTAAAGCCAGTGGCACACCACGGACGCCATAACGATTTAATTTCGCAAGCAATATTTCGTGATTTAAAACATCAAATGCTTTGCTAAAATCAATGAATACACCTAATGTAATAAGTCTCTTTTCTATGTTTTGTAATATAATCTCCTTTTGAAATAACAACGCAGCTTCAGTTGATTTACCTTTTCGAAAACCAAATTGATTGTCAGTTAACACGCAATTTTTTACAAAAAAGTTATCGAGACGTGTAAGAATAATTTTCTCGAGTGCTTTAGAGAAAACAGGCAGCACGGATATAGGTCTATAGTTTTTTAACATGCTTTTGTCACCACCTTTGTAGATGGCTGAGACTTTAGCAAACTTCATACTTGCGGGAAATATTCCGGAAGATAATGATAAGTTATATATATGCGCTAGGCATGGTGCAATAATGTCCATTACAAATTTAACTGGTTTTATTTCAATCGTGTCTATATCACTACTCTTACTGTTTCTGAGACCTAAGAATGTATTAAAGACTTCTTTCTCGTCGGTGGGGCTCAAGAAAAAAGTGTCATCGACATGACTGACATAACGAATGGCACTGTCATCGTAGGTAGTAGTCTGCGTATTTGTAAAGTGGGCGTTAAAACAATCTGCCAGACACTCTCCCGACATAGACCGACCTTCTACGGTTAATTCTCCTATACAAGAAGATACCTTATTGCGATTAAGAACTTCATTTATAACTTTCCAGACAACCTCAGGGCGCTGTTTTGTGGCGTCATAGAATTTTTGCTTATAGTATGACGATTTCGCTTTTCTTAGTTCGGACGTTAATTTGTTTCTAAATTTCTTAAAACGCAATAACGTGTCCTGATTCCTTGAAGTAACGAACTCCCTATACAAGCGATCTTTCTTCTGCATCATTTTTATATGCAGAGGGGTTACCCATGGTTTCCTTATCTTCCTATTTACAGTTACTGTTTTGACCGGAAAATGCAAGTCATAAAGTTCTTTGAAAATGTGTAAAAATTCGTTATAAGATTCATCCGCATCTATCATAGAATAAATAGGAGTCCAATCACAGTGTAAGACCGCGTCCCTAAATGCTAGTAGACAATCGTCTGACATTTTCCGAAAGGTGGCGGTAGCCTTCGAACTCTCTTTCTGCGTTTCGTGATTATACAAAGAAAAAAAAATTGGACAATGATCGCTGACATCGCTGCTAATGGTTCCAGCGGCTTTGACTTTGGTAGAAGTATTGGTAATAAAAAGATCAATTGCATTTGATGTAGATAATGTGACTCTTGTCGCGGATGTAATAACGTTTTGAAAGCCCGAAGAGTTTAACGTATTAGTGAGCGTTCTTGCTTGAATTGAATCCTCTAATATATTTACATTAAAATCCCCCCTAGGACCAAGCGATAGTTATTTACAGAAACGTAATCTAAGAACTTTTCAAGAAAAGAAATAAAATTTCGAAAATCTGCCGAGGGTGGACGATACAAAACAGTAACAATACTGTTTCCACATTTTAGACTTAACACTTCATAATCACATGTAACTTGAGAAAAGGTTTCCATCAACTCACATTTAATAGAACTTTTTACGTGAATAGCAACACCACCACCACGTCGTTCTTTGCGGTTTAAAAAGAAATGTTTGTAACCCTGTATGATAAGCATATCAGCGTCCTGCTGATACCACGTTTCTGTAAGCATTATTAGATCAAAATTAACCCGACACTGATCTAGAAGGGATATTATAGAATCATGTTTATTTGTTGCCGAACGAGCATTTAAGTGAAAGACGTGAGCACAATCTTTAGAAGACAAACACTTATTGAGGTTTTCGGGCAAAACAAGATCCAAGTATTCCATTGAAAGGAAAAATGGAACATAAAAGCTACAAAAATAACTTAACGAATCTTTCCAACGTCTTCCTCACTGACAATTTGAACAAGCGGCGCATTTACCGTTTGACGAGCGAAAATTCTGCCGTTTCGCACCCAGACATAACTCCAGTTACATTGGCGTTTTTTCTCAATCGGGGCCATATATTCGGGGCCATATATAAAATATATGGCCCCAAATCTAAGACTAAGAACCAATACATTTTCTTTCCACGCCTATAGAAAATCACTAGCGGCGCTTACTTTTTTAGTAAGAACACTCAACGTTAGAAAATTAAATCAATACTAAATTTCTGTAATGCCGGTGACAAACCATGGCCCAAGATATGTTGTCTGCTGTCGCAACGAGTCGTGAAAATCAGTAATATTGTTTGTTTGAAAAATCCAATAAAATACTTGTGCAACAATTAAAATTATTTTTACCCCAAAAGTGAAAATAAGTTACACTGGCGCAAACACTGCAATCAAGCAATAGCATGATTGCAATCTTCAACACCAGTGTAATGCATGTCATCACTGCATTGTCAATGTGAAAAAATTGTAAGGGTGCGGGCGAGCTGGTGGAAGTTCACCATAGTTTTGTTTAACCCGAGACTTAGTTTTTGGCGATCCTGGATCTTTATCTTAAAGCCACGGTAGTGGGTTCAAGGAACAGTAGTTCAAAGAAGGGTGTGTGTATTGGGTCTGCGGTAGCACCTATTTTGGCAGAAATTTATTTAAATTCTTTGGATAACGCGATCTCGGAAAGGCTGGCAGTTTGCGGGGTCGGGTGAAGTTGTAGTGAGAAGGTATGTGGATGACATTGTGGTCGTGAGCTTTCATGGGAAGGATACGGGAGCAATAGAGAGTCTGGTGAGGGCCTCAGCACCGGAACTTACCTTTACTGTTGAAAGGCCAGACAGAGAGTTTTGCAATTTTTAGATTTACGTATTCACATGTTCAAGAAGGAGTGTGCTGGGAGTATGGAAAAGAATCAGCAAAGCCAGTTTTAAGTAGAAGAAGCTGCCATTCAAAGACTGTGAGAGGCTGGGGTGGTCAAATCAATAATCGGAAACGCTCTAAAGAAGTCATGTCTTCATTATGTAGGCCAAGCCCTCAAAAGGCAGTGGGTGAGGTTAGAGGATGCGGGTTATGATAAAGTTTTCATCACGAAGGCAGCTCTTTCCAAGTTTCGGCGAGAGAAATGGAACAACGAGAGAAGAAGTAAAAGGTTGCCGTAGTCCCGTACTACCACAGTGTTTCGCATAACCTTAAAGCGAGTGCTCACAGATTTGGAGTTGACGTAGTGTTTTCATCTGATTACAAATTAAACAGGATGACTCCGTTCTTTGCACTTCCAAAGGAATGCAGAAGGCAACATCAGGACAGGTCCGTGGCTTTCAAAGGAGGAGTAGTCTATGAGATACCCTTAGCATGTGGTTTTAGATATGTGGGGCAAACTTCGCGGTGCGTGAATGACAGACTGACTGAGCATAAAAGAAATGTAAAAAACGGGGCACCGAACTCGGAGATCGCCAAGCACATGGCTGAGTGCAACAATTGTAGGGTGTTTTGGTCGGAAACGGAGGTAATACATCGAGAGAGAATGAGATAAAAGGGTAGTGAGGGAAACAGTCGAATTAAGTCGATGGGAAATTGTATTAGCCAGCCATCAATGCATCTGGAGAAAGCTCAAGAAAATTCCTCGAGATGTAAACCCCGTTTTTGTGTTTTTTTTTCTATCCAGCACTTTGTGCGCTGCCTACAAAGAGGCAGTACAGGGGTGCAGGACATGTTGTTTGTTCTGGTATTCCTTGTTACTTCTTTCAAGTGTGTAGTTGAGGTTGGAACTCTTGCATTCTCCCCTTTTGTGTTTTTGGGTCATGGTTATCCTCTTCCGCTTTCCTTCAAAGTGTAGTGCGGGTTAGAATGACCTTTTTTTTTTTACGGTGACTAAGTACCGGCTAGTTTAATGGTTTGTTGTTTGGCTTTGTGTAATTAGGTCTTGTATGCCCTCTTTCCCTTTGGTTCCGTGTGTTTGCGGGTTTGGAGAAAAAACATTTTAACGGTTCATTGTCGACTTTGTGAATTCGAGGCTTATCTTGTCCTTTTGTCTGGCTGAAAGATTGTTCTTTTGTAATGTTTTGGGCCTATGTTTGGCTTAGAGTATTCCGGATGTTATGTTGTCATTGGTCGACTTGGTTGGTAGGTGGGACGTGGTGTGTGGACGTGGTGTGTATAAAAATGCATACGATGGAATAAAATCCTTAGCTGTGTTTGAGACGTCGCCTCCTTGTGGCTTCTTTTCTTCTCGTCCCTTTTCCGAAATACCCCAGTCTCGGGTTAAACAAAACTATTGTCAATGTGTTTCATCAAACGTGTTAAAAATATAATTAATAAATTTCAGTTAATTAGCCTAATGATCTACATTTTTTCTTTTTTCGGGGTGCTGAATTAAGAGATGGGGGCTATTCCAAGAGACAATTCAAATAATGTATTAAGTACGAGTAATATTTGCTCCGCCTCTCCGTGTTTTGCGACAAATGATAAGTCACCGGCAAAGTCGGATTAAAGAATTAGACTGCCATATATACAGCTAGTGCGAGCGTGGCATATGCCGCTGCGTTTTTGCTGTTGTGTGGGGTAGTGTTCTGCTTGTGTTCTGTGTATTCTGTGTGTTCAGAGATGTATGTATATCTACCATGTGGCATTCTCAGGTCAGGGGGTACTGGAAGTAAAATTTGTTTTAGAGTTTGCTTGCTAAAGAGAGCCATAGGGTAAGCCATAAAGAAAGTCTTTAGCCAACTATTAGACAAGCTAAAGAGCGCTATGGCTGGACAGCGATAGGACCATAGAGCAGAGCTAAAGAGGCCCATAAAGGCGACCATAAAAATGCTAGAAGACAGCCATAGAAAATTCTTCCAGCTAATTGGGCCAAATAGCTAAAGCCGACCACACAAAGAATTTTCTATAGCCGACCATGGGACTTTTTTGTATGGGCTGTAGGATGTCTACTGTGACAGCCACCTTTGCAAACGGAATCAGAGCAGCGCCGACAAGAGTTCTGTGTTTATGGTAGGCGCTTTCTCAAGATGGTCGTTGAGGGAACCGGTGTTTGGCGCATGTGATGAGGCGTCGAACACCACTCAAATTATTTTCGATTCCAAGTTGGCCCGCATTACCGCTCCATGAGGCATACAATAAACGCGTCCGTCGCATGGCGACTGTTCGTTCCTCTCTTCGGCGTGTCGATGCCTTAAAGTATTTGCGCATCGCTTTGTCATACGGCGTGATGAAGCCATCGTGCCTGAGATGTCGAATCAGGCTGCAGAGTCTAACACTGGCACTGATGTAATTATTTTTAGTGTGGCTGCTGTCTCCTTCCATGGTGGAGCGACAACGGAAGGGCCATTCCTTCAAATTCTTTTTTTATGTGAATTGCTCGAGTACCGTGCTATCTTGCTGTCTCTTACTGGTCGGTTCATTCATGATTCGGATTGAATCCAGCTCCCAGAATTTCTTAACGCTGCCCCGTCGTCTTGGGTGGTCACTGCCACTCCTAACACCCTTACCATCAAGTTTGTGGTAGTATTCAACAAGACTCTCACAGTGCCTGTTGTACCCTGAAAGTTTCATCTTAGGCTAGTTGAAATGGCTACCAGGCCGGGGCTGCATGATGAGCGGCGTGTTTCGCCAGTTAACAATCTCACACACCTGATCAGCTCCAAAAAGCAGGCTTATGCCCCCTTCTGCTTGGAAGGAGGGAGACATCAACTCGTCAGCGATGGACCCTGTGACTGTTTTAGGAACGAGTGGTCGACGCGTGTTTAGATGAGATCTTGGATCTTAGATGATAATCACTTCCAAAACGTACTCCATCGTCGTATACTGGCCTCGAAGTCCCAGTATGATCAGCTGTGAAGTACTGTCTAATCAGGGAAGAGCCGCTGTTGACAAACGGCGTTAAACCGTAAGCTTGGTTGGCCTATAACTTTCAAGTTGAGCTTCCTGGCCAAGTCCTTTCTAATTAAGGTCTTCAGTCTTCCACCATCGATAATACCGCGGATATATGCGCAGCTCTCATGACTCACGGCCCAGCTCCTGAATGTTTGCAGTAGAATGCTCGAAGCTTGGTGAGGCGCCGTGTTAATAGTGTTGAGTATATTGGCGGTCTCTTCCGGAACCGGTATTGCTCTTTGAAATAAAGAATTGCACATTGACGAGACATGTCGACCTCTGCATCCAGACGATCTCGTTTGGCTGAGGCAGTTATTGAACCAATGCCCTCCTTTGGTGCAGCGGAAAATATCTCCACCCGTATTCACCAGGTGCGAGTAGCGCCTGCTTAACCACTGACTAGCGACGTCATCGACTAAAATGATCCCGTGGCGAGTGATAGTCGCCTCTAAGTGAACGCTAGGTATTCACCGGTCGAGTTTAGGGCCTAGTCGCCCCGCGCGACTAAGAAGTCAACTAACAAATCTTAGTCATTGTGAAGGGCTAGTTTAGCTGCTGCTTAGCGGGTGCGGCTCAGCGCCATGGCCGACTCGTATCACCGCTGACCACCAGCGCTAATGATGGACTTACTGTCTCGGAACGCTAGGGGACACATCTAGAAAGAATTGGAGGAGCAAATATTGTGTAAATAGCCAGTGTTTAACGCTCAGAAATACCGCTAAAGAGATCTCAGCAGGGCGCTGGACTACGAGAAGAACGTAGTTACGGACGCTTCCATATTTGTTTAATGTCACTGGCATTGCGGCTTCCGTGTCTCTCCCTTGTGTTTTTCTTAAATTTTTCTTTGTAAAACTCTGTCTCGGAAAATTAGTCTCTCATTGTAACATTTTTTTCCTGATAAACATTTAAATATTCGCTTTTATACAATAAATACTCATTTACGCAGCGGCGTTTAAGTACGTGTATGCGTGACCTATCTTTCTTAAATCACTTCCGCTCGTTAGTTCGGAGACCCGCTCGCTTCGCGCTCGTGACTACCGCAGAACTAGTCGATCCTTTGTCGCTGATTTTTTCTCTTAGTTGGCGACTACTTAGACACAATACTAACTTTTAAACAGGCCTAGTCACTTAAGACTAGTGAATATGGCTGCTCATGTCCTGCGCTAAACTTTCTTCTCATCACGTCCGACCTCAGTAGTGCAGGCGCCGGTACTGTGATTTCGCTGGTTCCAGAAAAAGCGGGGTTGCCTGTCCCGCTGGTTTGCAACACGAATGTTGATGGCGAATAAGCAGTTTGTTTCGCTTGAGATCTATCATCGACACGCACGCTGATCTTCGCTCGAATGCTGCTGATCGTTCTTTGCTCTCAATTTCCACGCGTCAAAACCGCAAACGATTCGCCAGCTCATCATCTGCATCCGTTGTCGAGGCAGAGACGTTGACCGTTGCATCGCCAGACGTGCTAGCTCCCTCTTTTCTGCCGTCGCAAACTACAACTGGTGTTCCGTAGTTCCTGTGATGGTGGTAATCCACAACGATCTCCGTTTAAAGACTGGACAGGAGTATATCCACAATCATTGTGGAGTACGTCGCACTCGAAACGCCCAAGGAGCGCAATTTCGCGAATGTTTGTCTTCACGTGATCGTACACGTTACGCAGTCCTCGGATATATCTCACTGACTTCACCGCTGGAAGGTTTCGAAGCCGTTGCATATATTCCCGCTAAATATTACGTTTGTCGCCAAAGCGTTCAATAAGTATCTGTATTGATTCTCTGTAGCACACTGCCGTAGCCTGCAGCCTTGAGACAGCACTGGCGGCAGGCCCGATCAGAAGTAACCGCAAATACTGGAATTTTTCTTTATCAGACAGCTTGGTGTTCCAATGTATTGAGGCGTCGAATTGCTCTCAGAAGGGTAGCCACTGCGTGAGCTCCCTTGATAGTGTAAAAGTCGCAGTTAGGGGCACTTCACTCCCGTAGAGCGGGATGAGTGGCCCCTGTCGACTTCAGCTCCCGTAGCGGGTGTGGTTGACGTTGCCTGCAACCGCGCGATCTTGTTGCTCAATTCGGTAGGGATCCTAGCTACCTCGTCTTCATATTCTGCGACAGTGACGTAATCTGTCGCCTGGTCAGTATCGCTGATGTGTAGTTCGATCTCCTCGTAGACCTTATGGAGTTCCTCGTTTATCGTTACCAGTCTGTCTCGCAGGTCCTCGAGATATTCGGCATCAACGGTGACGGAGTGGAACACGGTCGTTATCTCGTTGATTAAATATGGTATTCTGAATCCGCTAGACTTCAAGCTTCGTCTTGAGCCGATCCATTCTTTAGTTGATTCCTCAAGCCAAAGTCCCGGGTTTCGGCACCAAATGTATGTTACGCTTTGAAGCGCTCTTTCGCTAGGTGTTCGTTGATGACATTCAGGCCGAGAAAGAATCACAGCACAAACGGCTTGAGTTAAACGGTTTATCCGACTGCTCGCTCTCTCGCTCTCGCGATTCCCACATGCCCCTCGTCTTTTTCTCTCTCCAGACTAAATGTCTCCTGCCAGTGGTGTCCATTGTTAGATTTTCAACAAATGGGTTTCGCTAGAGTACCTTCATGTGCGCTTTGCTTGGGGTGATGACATCTAGCATAGCCTCCTCTATACTCACAAAGCCTGGCAGTTCCATGAAGGAGCTATAGAGTGCCCGGTCGCAGATTCGGAGCACGAGGATCTAATAGCACAGATCATTTCTCGGGGAGTCTGGTATTCAGCGCACAGCGTTTGCAGCGGCCAGGACACGAAACATGGTTTTCAAACCCGACGAGAAACGAAGCGGTAGCCCGAGGAACGCGAGAAGCACGAGCGGACATTCCATCGCTCGGGACTAGAGTGCTTCGGCGTCTCGCCGAAGCGGGGCGCCCGTTACATGTTGTGTGCCGCTCTACCTTTTCACTTCCGGCGGCCGCGTAACGTGACGATCTGCCAGGCTTTGTCAGTATGGAGGAGGCTATGCATCTGGCCATTTTGTTTTGAACGCTTATTTTATTAATTTTTTTGTTCTAAAGCGCGTGAAAGAGCGTGTCCCAGCACGTGCTCGTGGCGCTGACTGTGCTATGGCGACATTTTGTTTCCTGCGATTTTTTTTTACAGCGGAGCTGTTAAGAGGCTAGGTTCCCCAGGATCGTGTCCGTGTATGTCGACACAAACCTACCTGGACAGCTACCGCCATCTATAAGCGACGGCGGCAAGCACACAACCAGTATGGTTTCCGTCGTCGCTCGTAGATGGCGGCAACCTTTCCAGCTATAATAGAAGAATGGATAGTTGAGCGCGTTGGTGGGAATTCATCGTAGGAAACAGCGCGAAAAACAGACGACGACGAAGAGGAAGCACACAGGAGTGTATCGAGTACAGCTCCGCTGGTCTTCCTTCTTCACGAGAGTGGAAAGGCTGAACGATTTTTTGTATTTTCCCCGTGAGCGCGTGCTGTCGGCATCGGGTACTACAAACGATGGAATCACCCTTAACAGAAGGACATTGAGGCTCACTAGGTTTTGCCAAGAGG
>JAZHYW010008431.1:0-42468 GCA_037355805.1 Ixodes ricinus
CAACTACATGCCTTGCGGTTTCATATGATTTGTTTGTAACATTACCAGCGCTCTCCAATCAGTAAAGAATATTTTGTAACCGCTTGTTTGTTACAGGAGTCCAAATTTTAGACAATATTCGTGAGGATAAGAACTTAAAATAACCGCTTCTGACTAAACAATTTATGTAGAAGTTTGAGTCCCTACAACGCAAGCAATATTATGACCAGTTCGCTGGATGTCAAGTGTTCGTAAGGTTGAGCTCCATCTACGATAAATCTTGATGAGGTGTCCAATCATTGCACATTGTGGTAGTTATTCACATTCGATACAAATATCCATACTTTTGCTTCTTTCAAAGCGTGTTTTCGATCGTAGCAGGGATCGCGCTATGGAGCTTATGAAAGAAAATGTGGAGGACCTATCTACAAATTAAATCAAAATAAAATGAAGCTACCCGTTAACGCTTACAATATTTCACAATTGTAATTTTTTTAAATGTGCGCGAAGGATTGCACTAGGATTACAATCAGAACAATTCTTGTAATTTTATTACTAACCTAGGTATTTATATTCGGCTCATGGTTTTTCCTAACTTCAGGGCTCTTCCACCAAAGCTCAAGGAGTTTAACTAAGATTAGACCCCTACTTTGAATCGCCCAACAAGAAGACAACGCTTTAACGTACATATCCATGTTTTAAGGCCTTACAATATCGTAAGTTGTAATTTATGATGGTGATTAATGCAAGACGACAAGTTATTTTTATCGACAGTTCGGGCATGTGAATCGCGCAAGATAAATATCAGTTTCGATAAATATAGATTACTGTAGCAGGCTCGTCAGTGGCTTACTTCATCCTGTATTCTTCCACTCAGAGCTGGACTTCTTTTTGCTCCGTGTCTCACGAATAATGCACTTGAGGAAGTAAAAAGACAAGTGCGACTAATATAAAAAAAGACCTGCAAAATGAATTTTCGATTAAGAGACGAAGAAGGCGGGGGGGGGGGGGTTAAAAAACGTTCATATACATTGCATTGCAGAACAGTGTTGTGAAATCAGAATGATTGAACTAGGGATGCTAATGATATCGTGAAGTGATATAATTTCATCCTAAAAATAAAACAAAACGGCCGTCATAGCATTTTGAGAAGCAATATAATGCTAACAAACTCATTTTGTGGGCCGCTATAATTATCTATGGATACATTATATTAAATTTCTTCAAACTATTGTGTGAATATATGTTTGTTGGGACAAAGTAAGCGTCTATAACGCGAAACAAAACAAAAACAAAAAAACAAGCCGGTTTTAAGAGGCACGCTCAGTGTAGTTTTACACACTCGCACGATATCATAATCACGTCACCGTCACCATACTCAATTTACAAAACTCAGCTCACATCTGTAACCTCATTCAATTATCTTGGTGTTCACATCACTTTTAACCTATTATGGAAAACTCATACTGAATATTTTATCAGTAACAATACTTTGTTGCATGGATATTTAAAAAGAAAATTTTCCTTAACCCCTATGTCACTAAAACGTCTTCTGTACCAAACTTTAAAACGTTGAGAGCTCGAATATTCCGCAGAAATCTGGGATTCCGGTCAATCAACGCTTGTAATAAACATTGAAGCCCTGCAAAATCGCGCCGCACGTTTCATAGTCTGTAACTATCATTGCACCGCAAGTGTTCCAGTTATGAAAACCACGCTGTCCCTGCCTCTTCTATCCTCATGCCCCAAGATATATAGTTTATGCATCTTTAATAAAAATCATCATTTCAACGCGTCTCTGAAAGACAAACTATTCATTAGCCTTTCTTTCATTTCTTCCCGCATTGATCAAATATATAAAGTTGGCATACCTTATCGGGAAACTTCAGATTACATAAACTCTTTTATCCCTAGAACGTAATCTGAATGGAACCACCTTCCCACATTATTAGTAACTATTGCAGCAATTTTTTTTTGTATAGAAAAGCACGAAATATACAAACTTCTGCTAACTTCGAACCAAGTTGCCTCGGTTGTTTGAATTTTTTACTGAACCAATATTATATGCCCCCCCCCCCCCCTCTGCAATGCCCCTGGGCGCCGAGGGTATCGAAATAAATGAATAAATAAATAATGGGAATGGACCTTTCCCGAACACCCAAAAGACCTCGCGGCAAGGCTGTGAAACCAACATCTTCCAGTCATCGGTGCCATTTAACGTGCCGTACATCGGATCGCCGTAATGCACCGAGAAGTCGGTGACGACGAGAAAAGTTTTTAGAAAACTATTCGGCTTCACCTTAGACTCAGCAATACCACATAAAATACAATGTGTACGCCCCCCCCCCTTTCCCTCCATGAGCATGATAGCGCAGCCTAGCTTCTCCGCAGTATCACTGCCAGCGTGTCTCGCAGCGTCTCAAAGCGAGCTCGACGCTAGCACACCGTTGCACCAAGACGATCGCGTGCGCCTCTTTACGGTGTCTCATCTTGAGCATCAGCGTCATGCACGGGCCTCTTCTAGGTGGCACTATGTGGCGAGAAAGCCGTCCACTTGTTACGCAGGAGTTGCAGTGACGTCAGAACGACGCCGATCTCTGAATGGCTTTGAATAAAAGGATAGTCGGTAGACCTCGATGCTAGATGACACTATATATTTTGTTTTTATGATCAGCCAATAAGAGCTCGGCCTTCCGACATCCTCGCAACCCTCTGTGCAAGAAGGGGACGAGCGTCCGCTTCGCATTCGTCTCAGCCACACCACCATCGACTCGCGGCTGGTGCGTGCGCACTTCGCGCCCTTCGTGAAAGCTAGCCTCGTTCAGACCGGACTGTTTGCCCTCGCGAGAGAAGTAGTCGATTCCGGGGGACGCTTCGGAGCGTCGAGTGTTCGGCCCGCTAGGATGAAAGAACCACCGTACAAAGGCAGCACAGTGAATGTTAGTTGGCGGCGCGCAAGATGAAGTGCCTTCGATCCTGGGCCCCCTTTGCAGCTGCATACAGTTGGCAGCATCTGAGCCATCAGCAGTATACGTTTACATTTATTTTTCGTGCGGGAGAGTATTACATGTTTTCTTCGGTAGAAAGGAATACATCGGGGCGTTCAATCTGCGAGACGCAACACGGCCGATTCATCACGCATTTTTGAAGCTTTTCTCTCGTTGGCGCTGCAAGGCCAGAAAGTGGAAGTTTTTTTGCCTTACACATCCGCTTACTTTGCCTCGTATTGGTTGATCATAAAGTAGGCCTTTTTTAAATCCGCGAGGGGCGCTGTACCGCTCCCAAGAAATTTGGGAACCCCGCTCTAAATTATTTCTGAGCCGGTTTAAACTTTTCGCTTAAAGGGATCTCATCGAACGTAGGAACACGGAGAAAAAATGTTTTTACGGAAAATCATATTATTTTGGGAGTTATAAACGAATTCAAGTTACAAAAAGAAGGAAAACATTTTTGCTCCGTTAAACAATCGAAACAAAAAAAATATTGGAGGGTTCGAGCGAAAAGGCTGGCCAATTGACTGCGTGTTAGGCTCATGGCTGCCGCGCCCAGGACGTGCGCTCCTCGACGCCTCCTCGCGAAAACCACTTGCATGATCGTAGGATCAGGATCTGAACGCGATCGGCGTTATCAATGGACCCGGGCTGTTTATACTTCGTCGTCGGCGAACCCAACGTGCGCCGGTGTAGAATAATGCTTGTCGACCACTTCGCCACTCCCTCTCATGGATTTGAGTGTGGTGATGTGATCTTCTGGAAAGGGAGTTCCACCACGAGAGGTTTAAGAAAAAAGATACTGGTGATAGCGACTGCAAATAAGAATTTATTTTCTAAAAAACATCAAACAAACCTCCGCGGAAAAAAAAAAAGCTTACAATGTTGGGTTTGTCTAAGCATCTGCCGGCCGGCTTCGATGGATTTGATAAACTTGCGTGTCGCAGCACTTGCTTACTTACGTATAACATCGAAGGGAGCGGAGGGTCCCTAAATTACGCCTTTTACGGCATTCGAAATTGTAGCGCACTGCAAGTAAACATTCCGGACTTCAACTTTGATTTCATCGGGCATTGTTTCTACCCTTGGCATTTGTTGTTTCGAAAGGGAACGGCTGCTGGCGAGATACGACTAGAACATGATCATACATACCCGTACACGAGGTCGTCCTGAATTCCAATGTACTCTTTATTTCGTTTCGGTATCGAGCTTCTTGCTTTGGCTGGCACCCCCGTGAAAGTGCGTCCCGCTCGTTAGCCCTACGAAGCTTCTCAGAGTAAAGCGTAGAGTCGCCAACGTACAGTGGTCGTCAAACTTATACGAAACACTTGTGGAATATTGAATGCAGAACAGAGATAAAATATGAGAGAACTGCGCATATTTATGTGAACTGAAGGTATGCTACGGACATAGTGGGACACAAAAAGAAATAGCTTCGGCCTAACGCCAGCCACATATAGAAAAAATAAAATACTCGACGCCCGGGGCAGGGCAGCAGGGCTGAAAGCCATCCTGAGCTTTGACCTCACCAAGGCCTTCGATAACGTTACACACAAGCTGCTCGTTGTGCAGTGAGATCTTTCGTTCGTAATTAGAATTCTACTAATTAAAGTGTTCTAATTAAAAAAATACATTGCCTGCAGCTATGGGCACTGACGGCTTAAGGATCTCGCAGTGTAGCATGGGCCGGGCATCTTATTACCGTTATGCAGCCAGTAAGACTACGAAATAGCGGATAAAAGCTCCAAGAACTTACCAGAAAACAAGAATAGCAAATTTATTTCCTGCCCGGCATTTCTCCAGCTTACAGTGTACAATGCGTGGAGCAAGTCATCGTCTTCTTGCGCAGGAGTTGCGGTGACGTCAGAACGACGCCGAGCTATGATTGACTCTGATCGAAGGATAGTGGATAGACCTCAAAGCAAGCTGCCTTGAGGCTCTACCTACTATCCTTCTTTCAGAACCAATCAGAGCTTGCCGTTCTCACGTCACCGCAACCCTGCAAAAGAAGCAGACGAACTTGCGCTCCGCATGGTAACGCCGACTGGATTATAATTGAGTCCGCAAATTACTTTTTTTTGGTCCTAAAATGGTTCGCCAAAATGTACACATTCCACGGGAAAATGCTCTCGCTATGCACCGAGAAACTGAGGGAGGCGAGAAGACGAGAGCGCGCGATGACGTCAGAACGCCAAGCTCTGGTCGGAATGATTAGCGGGTAGACCTAAAGCAAGCTGCCTTTGTCTCCAGTGCACTCGTCGAAGCCGTTAGAACGCAGAAGGCCGGCGTATGGCGTTTGGCGTTTTCATTGTTACGCGTTGGACGAGTGCTGGGGAGATAAAGGCTGCTAGCTTTATGTCTACACTCTAAAGAAGCTAGTAGTATTTGCTAGGTAAAAGCTAGCAACTGCTTCTCACATATGTTACTAGGTACGTAGTAACCTTAGGTAGTAACGGTCAAGCTAGTAACGGTTACAGGTCGAGAAACTAGTAACGGTTACTAGCCTCAAAATAGAGCCCGTGTATTTCACTACCTGTAACTAGTAGCTCGCACTGCCTCCGGACAGAAGACCGGAAACACAACGAGTCACGTGATTTCCGGTGAAACAAAAAGGCGAGTGTGGTTATACCACTTACCACCAGATGACAGACGCAACGATAAATAAAACTGGAAAATAGTAATCCAGGTGCCGGTAGTCACCGTCCAATTAAAAGTACCAAAAATAAATCGAATATTTATAGTTTATTCCAACGCAAAGAGAGACAAACCTTTTCAGCACACAATTGATACAATGGATTCAACTCAGATCACATAAAAATACGACAAACAGACGTGACATGCTTACTCTTCTTCCTTCTTCCTTAAGAAAATTCGTGGAATGCGCATCTTCGGTCCTATACGAAATTTCAATGACATGCGGAAAGGGTACGCGGGCCAAACGGGCAGATGCTTTAATGAAAGGGTAAGAGAGCACGCGCTATCAGTAAGAAATTCCCCTCGGGCAACTTAGCTATTCATTGCAACAGATGCCCTTGCGCCCCGGAACTGGAAAAAACAAAAATTCTGGGAAAGCTGAGAAGTAAAATCTCGAGAGAGATGTTCGAGTCATTTAACATTAGAATCCAGGGGGATGACAAATGCATTAGTGTCCCGTCAGTGCATCTAACAGACAAGGAATTTGAATTTTTGCTTCAGAAGCCCGATTGGGTGTATAAATAGTGTGTTGTTTCAATAACCATTCAGTTGTAAGTAGCGCTTCGTGTTGTCTAACTTACTCTGTTTTTGTCTTGCGGCGCATTTTGTCAAAATAAGTCATGTACCAACTGGCCCATCTGTCACTATTGATACTCTAATCACTCTAATCGCTAACTAGCTTGATTGCCCATAAGTCTTCTATACTGACCATTTGAGTGCGCAAACTTGTCGTCATCGTCGTGTGTCACCACGTCAGTCAAACATGTTGCAAACATAGTGCTCTTTTTGCCCCAATATTCTTCCTTAAGGAATTTTTCGCACGATTCAAGGCTTCTATATCCTAGTACAAAACAAAGGTAAACACAAATATTATTTGTGGTAATCGATAAAACAACCTCACCCACCGGTTCTCCGCCTCTATGTCTTCGCTCACCCGCATAGCAGCCGCGGAGAAGCTTTATCGTCGCTTACATTAATCGATAATTAAACCGAATGCGGTCGCCATCGGCGAAAGATTGCTTTCTTGTCGTAACCCGTGGCCAACGAAGGCTGTAATTAATGGTGAGTACAACGGCAGCTGCACTGCAAAAGCGTGTTGCGCAGCAGAAATGCATGCCAAATTAATACCGCATGCAGCTCGCATCTCAATTTGTGTGTAGTCCACTGACGAAGGCTCGCGTTTCTGGGGGAGATATCAGAAAATTCAGAAAGACTCGTAGAATGCAAAAACGTTTTTTGTTTCAATAGTCCTAAAGCCAGATACACTATTTACAACACACATCAACGGTATTGACATTGCACTGTCATGACCGAAGACAGCTCTATAAGAATCATCCAACCACCGAGCACACGCAGACCGCAAAGAGGACGTTCTCAGTGTGAAGAATGAGCGAAGCAGTGAAGCTTCTTGGACGGCGAAACCTAGAGTAATATCTGAGGTTGTGGGGATATTAAGACAACGTGTAGTTGGCCAGCCATTTCAAAGATGCGGCGAGTCACTCGCTGTAGGTGAGAAGTTTAACCAGTGCAGTACAACCGCTAGCCTGGGATCTTTAACGTGCACCACGCAGTAGTGGTACACGACGGCACGCCGGTACGATGCTCATCCAGATCGAAACGGGCAGGGGCGGGGATTGAGCCCAAGGATCTCTGGGTTCTGCAGCGCGAGCTTTCGCTCCACGTGCCCTGAGCTGGTGTGCGCTAGCCCACTAGGCCACAGATCCTCTTGGCAAAACCTAGTGAGCCTCAATGCCCTTCTGTTAAGGGTGATTCCATCGTTGTGTAGTACCCGATGCCGACAGCACGCGCTCACGGGGAAAATACAAAAACATCGTTCAGCCTTTCCACTCCCGTGAAGAAGGAAGACCAGCGGAGCTGTACTCGAAACTCTGTGTGCTTCCTTTTCGTCGCTGTCTGTTTTTTGCGCTGTTTTCTACGATGAATTCCCACCAACGAGCTCAACTATCCATTCTTCTATTATAGTTGGAAAGGTTGCCGCCATCTACGAGCGACGACGGAAACCATACTGGTTGTGTGCTTTCCGCCGTCGCTTATAGATGACGGTAGCTGTCCAGGTAGGTTTGTGTCGACATACACGGACACGATCCTGGGGAACCTAGCCTTTAACAGCTCCGCTGTAAAAAGAAAAATTGCAGGAAACAAAATGTCGCCATAGCACAATCAGCGCCTCGAGCACGTGCTGAGACACGCTCTTTCACGCGCTTTAGAACAAAAAGAAATAAAAATAAGCGTTCAAAACAAACTGGCCAGATGCATAGCCTCCTCCACACTGACAAAGCCTGGCAGATCGTCACGTTACGCGGCCGCCGGAAGTGAAAAGGTAGAGCGGCACACAACATGTAATGGGCGCCCCGCTTCGGCGAGACGCCGAAGCACTCTAGTCCCGAGCGATGGAATGTCCGCTCGTGCTTCTCGCGTTCCTCGGGCTACCGCTTCGTTTGTCGTCGGGTTTGAAAACCATGTTTCGTGTCCTGGCCGCTGCAAACGCTGTGCGCTGAATACCAGACTCCCCGAGAAATGATCTGTGCCATTAGATCCTCGTGCTCCGAATCTGCGACCGGGCACTCTATAGCTCCTTCATGGAACTGCCAGGCTTTGTGAGTATAGAGGAGGCTATGCTAGATGTCATCACCCCAAGCAAAGCGCACATGAAGGTACTCTAGCGAAACCCATTTGTTGAAAATCTAACAATGGACACCACTGGCAGGAGACATTTAGTCTGGAGAGAGAAAAAGACGAGGGGCATGTGGGAATCGCGAGAGCGAGAGAGCGAGCAGTCGGATAAACCGTTTAACTCAAGCCGTT
This sequence comes from Ixodes ricinus, assembly GCA_037355805.1. NCBI lineage: Eukaryota > Metazoa > Arthropoda > Arachnida > Ixodida > Ixodidae > Ixodes > Ixodes ricinus. The sequence goes on from JAZHYW010008431.1 coordinate 8,490, forward strand.
TGTGCTGTGATTCTTTCTCGGCCTGAATGTCATCAACGAACACCTAGCGAAAGAGCGCTTCAAAGCGTAACATACATTTGGTGCCGAAACCCGGGACTTTGGCTTGAGGAATCAACTAAAGAATGGATCGGCTCAAGACGAAGCTTGAAGTCTAGCGGATTCAGAATACCATATTTAATCAACGAGATAACGACCGTGTTCCACTCCGTCACCGTTGATGCCGAATATCTCGAGGACCTGCGAGACAGACTGGTAACGATAAACGAGGAACTCCATAAGGTCTACGAGGAGATCGAACTACACATCAGCGATACTGACCAGGCGACAGATTACGTCACTGTCGCAGAATATGAAGACGAGGTAGCTAGGATCCCTACCGAATTGAGCAACAAGATCGCGCGGTTGCAGGCAACGTCAACCACACCCGCTACGGGAGCTGAAGTCGACAGGGGCCACTCATCCCGCTCTACGGGAGTGAAGTGCCCCTAACTGCGACTTTTACACTATCAAGGGAGCTCACGCAGTGGCTACCCTTCTGAGAGCAATTCGACGCCTCAATACATTGGAACATCAAGCTGTCTGATAAAGAAAAATTCCAGTATTTGCGGTTACTTCTGATCGAGCCTGCCGCCAGTGCTGTCTCAAGGCTGCAGGCTACGGCAGTGTGCTACAGAGAATCAATACAGATACTTATTGAACGCTTTGGCGACAAACGTAATATTTAGCGGGAATATATGCAACGGCTTCGAAACCTTCCAGCGGTGAAGTCAGTGAGATATATCCGAGGACTGCGTAACGTGTACGATCACGTGAAGACAAACATTCGCGAAATTGCGCTCCTTGGGCGTTTCGAGTGCGACGTACTCCACAATGATTGTGGATATACTCCTGTCCAGTCTTTAAACGGAGATCGTTGTGGATTACCACCATCACAGGAACTACGGAACACCAGTTGTAGTTTGCGACGGCAGATAAGAGGAGCTAGCACGTCTGGCGATGCAACGGTCAACGTCTCTGCCTCGACAACGGATGCAGATGATGAGCTGGCGAATCGTTTGCGGTTTTGACGCGTGGAAATTGAGAGCAAAGAACGATCAGCAGCATTCGAGCGAAGATCAGCGTGCGTGTCGATGATAGATCTTCAAGCGAAACAAACTGCTTATTCGCCATCAACATTCGTGTTGCAAACCAGCGGGACAGGCAACCCCGCTTTTTCTGGAACCAGCGAAATCACAGTACCGGCGCCTGCACTACTGAGGTCGGACGTGATGAGAAGAAAGTTTAGCGCAGGACATGAGCAGCCATATTCACTAGTCTTAAGTGACTAGGCCTGTTTAAAAGTTAGTATTGTGTCTAAGTAGTCGCCAACTAAGAGAAAAAATCAGCGACAAAGGATCGACTAGTTCTGCGGTAGTCACGAGCGCGAAGCGAGCGGGTCTCCGAACTAACGAGCGGAAGTGATTTAAGAAATATAGGTCACGCATACACGTACTTAAACGCCGCTGCGTAAATGGGTATTTATTGTATAAAAGCGAATATTTAAATGTTTATCAGGAAAAAAATGTTACAATGAGAGACTAATTTTCCGAGACAGAGTTTTACAAAGAAAAATTTAAGAAAAACACAAGGGAGAGACACGGAAGCCGCAATGCCAGTGACATTAAACAAATATGGAAGCGTCCGTAACTACGTTCTTCTCGTAGTCCAGCGCCCTGCTGAGATCTCTTTAGCGGTATTTCTGAGCGTTAAACATGGCTATTTACACAATATTTGCTCCTCCAATTCTTTCTAGATGTGTCCCCTAGCGTTCCGAGACAGTAAGTCCATCATTAGCGCTGGTGGTCAGCGGTGATACGAGTCGGCCATGGCGCTGAGCTGCACCCGCTAAGCAGCAGCTAAACTAGCCCTTCACAATGACTAAGATTTGTTAGTTGACTTCTTAGTCGCGCGGGGCGACTAGGTCCTAAACTCGACCGGTGAATACCTAGCGTTCACTTAGAGGCGACTATCACTCGCCACGGGATCATTTTAGTCGTTGACGTCGCTAGTCAGTAATTAAGCAGGCGCAACTCGCACCTGGTGAATACGGGTGGAGATATTTTCCGCTGCACCAAAGGAGGGCATTGGTTCAATAAGTGCCTCAGCCAAACGAGATCGTCTGGATGCAGAGGTCGACATGTCTCGTCAATGTGCAATTCTTTATTTCAAAGAGCAATACCGGTTCCGGAAGAGACCGCCAATATACTCAACACTATTAACACGGCGCCTCACCAAGCTTCGAGCATTCTACTGCAAACATTCAGGAGCTGGGCCGTGAGTCATGAGAGCTGCGCATATATCCGCGGTATTATCGATGGTGGAAGACTGAAGACCTTAATTAGAAAGGACTTGGCCAGGAAGCTCAACTTGAAAGTTATAGGCCAACCAAGCTTACGGTTTAACGCCGTTTGTCAACAGCGGCTCTTCCCTGATTAGACAGTACTTCACACTGGTCATACTGGGACTTCGAGGCCAGTATACGACGATGGAGTACGTTTTGGAAGTGATTATCATCTAAGATCCAACATCTCATCTAAACACGCGTCGACCACTCGTTCCTAAAACAGTCACAGGGTCCATCGCTGACGAGTTGATGTCTCCCTCCTTCCAAGCAGAAGGGGGCATAAGCCTGCTTTTTGGAGCTGATCAGGTGTGTAGATTGTTAACTGGCGAAATACGCCGCTCATCATGCAGCCCCGGCCTGGTAGCCATTTCAACTAGCCTAAGATGAAACTTTCAGGGTACAACAGGCACTGTGAGAGTCTTGTTGAATACTACCACAAACTTGATGGTAAGGGTGTTAGGAGTGGCAGTGACCACCCAAGACGACGGGGCAGCGTTAAGAAATTCTGGGAGCTGGATTCAATCCGAATCATGAATGAACCGACCAGTAAGAGACAGCAAGATAGCACGGTACTCGAGCAATTCACACAAAAAAAAGAATTTGAAGGAATGGCCCTTCCGTTGTCGCTCCACCATGGAAAGAGACAGCAGCCACACTGAAAAATAATTACATCAGTGCCAGTGTTAGACTCTGCAGCCTGATTCGACATCTCAGGCACGATGGCTTCATCACACCGTATGACAAAGCGATGCGCAAATACTTTAAGGATCGACACGCCGAAGAGGGGAACGAACAGTCGCCATGCGACGGACGCGTTTATTATATGCCTCATGGAGCGGTAATGCGGGCCAACTTGGAATCGAAAATAATTTGAGTGGTGTTCGACGCCTCATCACATGCGCCAAACACCGGTTCCCTCGACGACCATCTTGAAAAAGCGCCTACCATAAACACAGAACTCTTGTCGGCGCTGCTCTGATTCCGTTTGCAAAAGGTGGCTGTCACAACGGCCTTCTTACAGATACCAATCGCAGTGTGTGACAAGGACGCTCACCGGTTCCTCTGATTCCAGAAGACACCCATACCAGACGAGCCGTTGCCAGATGTAGAAGAGTGGCGAACGATGCGAGTTACTTTTGGAACACCTGCCAGTGCATACCTACTTGGGGCGACAATTCTTCATGACCTGGAGAACGTGTGTCTCGGACATAAACATCGCGGCTACTTTGCTTAGCTCAGTTTACGTGGACGACCTATCAGTGGAGCAGCAAGCATTGTGGAAGCCCGAAAACTCGCTGAAGGCGAACATATATTGTTCAGGGATGCGGGCATGGAACAACGCAAGGGGAATACCAACTTCTGCTAACTGCAGAGCCTCTTCAGTCAAGGGAAGAGGAAAACCAACAATTCACCTGACATCACGTGAATCAGGTCCCACGACGTCACAAACGTACTGGGACTGGTGTGGGATAAAAATTCAGATTCCTTCAAGTCCTCTGGTGACAATATCTTGGAGATTCTCTCGAAACCCATGACTACAAAAGGCTCTGTCCTCAATGCCTCTGCCAGGATCTTCGATCCCCTAGGGACCGTATGTCATACGAGTACAGATTTTGTCTAAACGTATATGGCAACATGGTCTGGGATGGAGTGAAAAACTAACAGAAGTGCTACGGCAAGAGTGGGCAACGTGGTGCGCCGAGTTAAAGGACTTGCCACGCATCATGGCTCCTAGAAACTTACGGAATATGGATGGTGAGAGCAAGCTGGAGCTTCACGCCTTCACAGACGCCTGCACTAAGGCTTATTGCGACCGTGCCTATCTTCGCGCCGGGGACAGAAAATAAAATGTCAATGTCACTCTGGTGTTTGACATGGCCAGAATCGCACCCATGACTCTACCGCGACTAGAACTGATGTGTGCCCCCTTTGGGAGCACACATGGCTAAATATATGTGTACCGTTTTGTTTGGTGTCGCACTCACACTATGGCACTGGACAGATTCTATGATAACGCTTGGTTAGATTAAAGGATAAGCAACTTCGTGGAACCCTTTCGTCGACAACCGAGTGGCAGAAATACAATCACTAAGGGATTCCTATGATATGCACGTCTGCCCAGGCAGCGCGAATCCAGATGACGCCCTTACTAGGGGGAAGACGGTCATGCAGCTAAATGCGCATCACTTATGGTGGTATGGGCCCGAATGGCTTTTCCGAGCAGAACAAAACTGGCCAATTTGCAGTACCTCAGAAAATGAGAACGCCGGCAACATTGACGGGGAGAGGTTACAGCTGATCGAAATACTGCTGACCACTGTAAGTGCACAAATTTCACTCTTGACACTGTACAAGTTCAGCAGCTATACCTAGATGTTGCGAGTCACAGCTTGGATCATACGATTTGTTCAAGGTTGTCGTCTGCAGAACAAGTCACCTGAAGTGCCCCTAACGGCATACAATATTACAAATGCAGAAGCTCTCTGGATCAAAAATGCTCAGAGATAATTCTTCGGAAGAGAAATCCTGGAGCTGGTTTAAAGCGGAAGTACCACAAAAGGATCAATAATAACGGTCTTGAAGCCCTTTCTTGACTACACGGGAACCTTGCGTATCCGTGGCAGACTTCACCAAGCTACAGCCTCGGAGAAGATAAGACATCCTATTCACCTATTAGGAGATCGCCCTTTTAACAAGTTGCTTGTCGTGGGTGCTCACCTCAGAGTATTGCATGGAGGCTTGCTGTCCACTCTGACAGAAATCCGTGAAAGACTTTGGTTCTTAAGTTCACGACGAGCCGCGAAGAAGATCATCGTGAAATGTCGCATCTGTCAGCGGTTCCAAGCAAAACCGGCCACGGCGCTCGTAGCTCCGCTACCACAGGACAGAGTGGAAGAGAGTCAACCCCCTTCAAATCATGGTAATCGACTTTGCGGGTCACTGTTCGTCAACTCAACCGGGCAGTGCGTAAAGACCTACGGTGCCTTGTTCACTTGCGCGACCACTAGGGCAGTACACCTCGAGCTGGAATCCACCGGGGCCACGGCGTCATTTATCCTGCTCTTGCCCCGCTTCGTGTCATGAAGAGGTCTCCCAAGCCCCATTTATAGTGACAACGCGAAGAGATTCAAGAGAGCAGTGAAGGACCTCTGATCCTAAGATTTCTGCTGTGTTTACCTAATCACCTGGAAGTTCATCGTAGAACCGGCAGCCTGGTGGGGAGACTGGTGGGAAGAATGGTGTGGTCAGTGAAAATGTGCCTCTGGAAAATACTTGGACGGCAGAGGTTGTCTTGAAGAACTCGCTACGGTGCTAACTGACATCGAGGCAGCGCTCAGTTCTTGTCTTACTTACCTTCATTGTGATATTAGCGAAGCAGGGGTTTTAACTCCCGCTCACCAACTCATCAGAAGGCGATTGATAAGTCTTCCAGAGGCGAAACCAACACACTCGTCATAAAGAGGTTCACTAACATATCGGTGCAAATATAGACAGAGGCTTATGAACAATTTCTGTGCAGGTTGCAAGAGCTTCGCTCTGCGCACCTAGCACAACCGCTCAGCAGCCGTGCGCAGAATGTTGGTGATGTACTGTTGCACGACCGTATCACTCTAAAACATATTTGGACCTTGGTAACTGTCTGAGGTATTTCCAGGAAGAGAGTGAAATGTCAGGGCGTGTGTCGTTAAGCTGCAGTCCGGCTGTGGAATTCGACGGACAGCGCAGCTGATCTTCCCTTCAGAAACTTTGTGCATCTTATTATCAACTTCTGCAATTTGTGAGCGGGGGGAGGATGTTGAAAATTTATCAATAAACACCACTGGCATGATACATTTAGTCTGAAGCGAGAAGAAGACGAGGGGAACGGAGGTATCGAGAGCGCGAGAGTAGGAGAAGTTTGATAATTTTTTTACTCAAGTCCGTTGTGCAGAAATTCTTTCTCGACCTCAATGTCATCAACGAATACCTAGCGAGAGAGCGCTTCGAAGCGTAACACCATGCCACTCAACCGGCCGAACGATCGCCGTCGAGTGGCGGAGCCGGTGAGAAGCGGATACTCGTTACCGGCTCGTTGGAACTATCCTCACAGCAGTCCACGTTCATGCACACCCTCGTCCAGTCGAGCGCACGAACGTTAACCATGCACACCAACACGGGATCCCCGCAGGGGCACCTGTGAAAGCAGGTGTTTGGAGAGTGGCGTCTCCACGGACCCCGAGCCCCGCAGGGCGCGCCTGCACCTTAGGTGCTAGGTGCTCGGTGAGTAGCGTCACCACGGACCCCAGCCACGTGGGCCACCATACCCGCACGCAGGGGGCACCTACTTTATAGTAGGTGCTTGGTGAGTGGCGTCACTACGAACCCCGAGCCATGTGGGTTCGCCCACCCACGCCTGGCTGTGCGTGGCTTAACCCGTGTCCGGGGAAAAGGGGACCCTGGTGGTTGAGCTGAGCCCGGGGTGTGTTTGGACCCTTCGGGGCCCCCGGGTGAGGCAATACACCGCTTCGGCCCCTGCTTCTCGTAGACGGGTGTCCTGGCTTGGCCCGACCAGGATGATTCAGTCAGTCGCCTCTTCTACCCTCTTCTTCCTTCTTTCACTTTTCCTCCCACCTCTTTTTCTTTTCTTCTACACTCTCTTCCTTCCTTTTTCACCTTCTTAGGCGGCAAGGGCCAACCTTGAGTGGAAACAGGTCCTGTCCCTGCAACCACACGAGGGTATAGTGCCCGGGCAGCACTGGTAGAGTAATTGTGTCAGCCAAGCCTTTCTTGCTATGGCACATTACCTACCCCCTTGTTGGGCTCCGTGGTGGGCGGTGCACCCGGGCACTGAACCTTCCTTCCCATGTTATGGGTTCTCGCGCAAAAACCTTCCTCGATCGGCCCCTGAAAAGGGTCCGCACCGAAGTTCAAGCCTCAAAGAAGACACCACCTACACCTGCTAGATTTCCCAAGTTTTTGGTCCTTCACTCAGAAAGTGAGAAACAGCTGTCGCAGTTATCTCCATTCCTTGTCGCGAAAACACTCGAAGGTGTTGTCGGCAAGGAATTTAAAGCCAAGAAAATGCCATCGGGTGACTTACTCGTCGAAATTGAATCAAGCGAGCAGAGTGCTGCTCTCCTTGCCTTGAGTTCTGTTGCTGATCATGAAGTAACAGTCACACCTCACCGCTCCTTGAACTCCATCCAAGGAGTTATCTCCGAGGATGACCTTCTTGAGACCACTGACACTGAAATAGTCGAGGGCCTTTCTGATCAAGGAGTTATCGCTGCAAGGCGCATCTCCCTGCGCCGTGATGGCCAGGAACGTAAAACCAAGCACATAGTTTTAACTTTTCAATCTACCACACTTCCCGACGCGGTAAAGGCTGGGTACCTGCACTGCAGGGTTCGGCCCTATGTGCCTAACCCTCGGAGATGTTTCAACTGCCAGAGGTTTGGCCACGGCTCTCAGAACTGCCGTGGTAAGGCCACTTGTGCCAAGTGTGGAAAAAATGACCATTCTGCTGACTCTTGCTCCAACGAAGCCCATTGTGTGAACTGTAGTGAGCCACACCCAGCGTATTCTCGATCTTGCAAGACATGGAAAGAAGAGAAAGAAGTGCTTACCTTGAAAGTCAAAGAAAGCCTCTCCTACCCGGAAGCACGCCGTCGCTTTGCGTTTTTGCGCAAGGGTGGCTATGCGCAGGTGGTGCAGCGGGGACCTGCACCACTGAAGGTTGCAGTGGCAACCCAGACGTCTTTTCTGGACTATGGGAAGCCACGGCAGTCCCCCACGCCCCAGCTGAAAATTCAGCTTCCAGGGCGTGCAATCTCGGCTGGTGGGTCTGCTGATCCTCCCAGCCAAAGCGCAAACACTCGCGCTCCTGCGGGAAAACTGCCTGGGACCTCTCACGTAGAGGGTACGCAGGCTGCTTCCCAAGCTCAGGATGGGCCGGTGGCTACGGCAACCGTCCCTCCTCCGCAATCTCTTTCCAGGGAGAAGGGTCGACACTCTCGCCCACACTCCCTGGAGAGAGCATCATCGAGGGAGCGGCATGGCTCTCGTGCCGCTCCTGCAGCACCTAAGGGGCAGGAGCGGGTGCCCTTGGGCGACTCCCCGCCCAGCACCTCCTCCGCCCATTTCGCTGGGGCTGGTCGTGGACGGGGCATGGCGGCCCATCCTCCGAGCCTGCCCAAACCAGCAGCAAAGGCCTCGCCTCAAGAAGTAGAGGCAATGGATGATAGCATGGAAGTCTCCATTCATGCGTCTGACCAAGACGACATGGAATGGCAGACACCAAAAAGTAAACAGAAGAACAAAAAACCCGTAATCCCCCCAAAGTGATGTTGCTTATCTATTCGGCAGATTTGTGACTTTTCATGTATTCCCTTCTACTTTTACAGCTTTAGCAGCGTTTTAGTTTATTTTTTCATTAAATTTTAGAGGCATGGCTAAATTTCATTTCATGCAGTGGAACTGCCGCGGTCTTTTACGTAATATTGATGATGTTAATTTTTTTATGGATGATTTACGTCCTATTGCTCTCTCTTTACAAGAGACACACCTCAATGACCATCATAAGTCAGTATTGCGCCGCCATCAAGTTTTTAGAAAAGATCGCCCTGCATCTAATTCATCTGGTGGAGTAGCTGTGGTTGTCCAGAATGGAGTCGCCTGTTCTCAGGTTCCTCTTGCTACGCCTCTTGAAGCTGTGGCTGTACGTCTTCTTTTGGACCGCCTTATTACTGTCGTTTCTATTTATATTCCACCTAACACTTCACTGCATCTTCATGATCTTCAACGGCTGGTTACCCAGCTTCCTCATCCATTTTTACTGTTAGGAGATTTTAATGCTCACCACCCCCTGTGGGGTAGCGCCCGTCAGGACTCGCGTGGTGGGGTAATTGAGCGATTTTTATTATCTTCTGGGCTGTGCCTTATGAACACGAGAGAGCCAACCTTTTTTAGCGCTGCTCACAACTCATTTACATCTATTGACCTTTCACTTTCATCCCCCTCAGTGTTTTCTACATTTACTTGGAAAGTTTTAAATAACCCCTTTGGGAGCGACCACTTTCCAGTCGTTTTGGAGAGTCAGGTTTCTATTCCAAGCCTCATGAAACGCAGTCCACGTTGGAAATTGGAAAAGGCAGACTGGGGTCTTTTTAGCCTAAACTCGGAGCTCAAACCTTGCGTGTTCTTGCCATTAACACATGATGAAGCCACCACATACATTACAGATCAGATCATAAATGCTGCCTTTCGCTCCATCCCTCAGACTTCATGTAACATTGCAAAAAAATGTAAGCCATGGTGGAATAAAGAATGTTCCGCCACTAAGAAAAAACAAGATAAGGCTTGGGGTATATTTCGGAGATATCCAACATCTGTGAATTTGATAGAGTTTCAGAGAAATAGAGCTCAAGCTCGTTCAACCAGGAAGCAGGCAAAGAGGAAGTCTTGGAAAGGTTATTTGACCTCTATTAGCAGCTACGTCCCAGCGAAGGAAGCGTGGGAACGACTCCACAGAGTTGAAGGCAAATACCGCTGTTTTACAATTCCTCTCTTTCCCTCAGTGAATTCATTGCGCGACCAGGCTAATGTGTTGGGCAAACATTTTGCAGCCATTTCTAACTCCTCCCATTACTCTTCAGCGTTTTTGAGGTTTAAGACAGATGCAGAAAGAACGAAAGTCAGCTTGGCAGGAGGAGCCTCTGCACCCTACAATCAACCGTTTACTATGGTCGAGCTCCAAATGGCTCTGAATGTCCGGAAAAACTCGTCCCCTGGTCCTGACCGAATACATTATGATATGATCCGACACTTGTCAAAGGAATCACTCGCTGCCCTTCTCGCTTATTTCAATCGTCTATGGAAAGATTCACACTTCCCTTCCGAATGGAAGCGGGCAGAGGTTATTCCACTGCTGAAGCCTGGAAAAGACCCTTCCCTTCCTTCCAGTTACAGGCCAATAGCATTAACAAGTTGCTTGGGGAAAACTTTTGAAAGGTTAGTTAATAAACGGCTTGTTTATTTCCTTGAACAACACAATATTTTGGATATAAATCAGTGCGGCTGTCGACCTGGACGCTCCACGACCGACCATTTAGTCCGGCTGGAGACAATTGTACGCGAGGCATTTGTGAATAAACAGCATTGTGTATCTGTCTTTTTTGACTTAGAAAAGGCTTATGACACCACTTGGAAACATGGCATCCTGCGCGACCTATTTATGTATGGAGTACGTGGCCGATTACTTCATTGCATAAAGAACTTCCTGTGTGGACGCACTTTCCGTGTCCGGCTAGGCACTACATTATCTGATTCGTATGTTCAAGAAAACGGTGTTCCTCAGGGTGGAGTCCTGAGTGTCACACTCTTCGCCGTAAAAATTAATTCTCTCTGTAAGGTCATACCTTCTTCCGTGTCCTACTCCCTATATGTGGATGATATTCAGATTTCTGTGGCATCTTGTAATATGTCTAGCTGTGAAAGACAGCTGCAGCTAACCATAAATAAAATGACTAAATGGGCAAATGAAAATGGTTTTAAGTTCTCTTCAGAAAAAACAATCTGTGTCCCCTTTTCTCTGCGGCGTGGGCTTTGGTTAGATCCTATTCTCAGTTTAAATGGAAGTAGCATTGCAGTAAGACCAGAGCATAAGTTCCTAGGAGTGATTTTTGACCGCAAACTTAGCTTTGTATCTCACCTCAAGTGGCTGAAGCAAAAGTGTATGCAGACTATGAATATCCTAAAAGTTCTTTCTCACAAGTCTTGGGGCTCCGATAAAAAGTGTCTACTTCGTCTCTATTCCTCTCTCGTACGATCACGTCTTGATTATGGCGCTATTGTGTATGCATCTGCTCGGCCGTCTGCATTGAAGATGCTTGATCCAGTGCACCATCTTGGGTTGCGTCTAGCAAGTGGTGCTTTTCGAACATCCCCTATTCCAAGCTTGTATGTTGACTCTAACGAAATGTCACTTGAGAAAAGGCGGCAGCTCCTTAGTCTAGTCTATGTTTACAAAGTTTTATCGGATTCTAGTCATCCAGCTCACGCTTATATCCGAGAGTCTAGATTTTGTCGCACCTTTGACCATAAGCCAACTGTTGTTCGACCCTTGAGTCTTCGTTTTGAGAGCCTTCGTCTCTCCCTTGGCCTGCCTCGTGAAAATCTCTACCTCCAAGAAAGTGCATGTCATACTGCCCCATGGGATATCAAGCCTATAGCTTGTGATTGGTACTTCACAAAATTTAATAAACATAATGTCTCCCCACTCATTTTACGACAGGAATTTCTTGCACTGCAAGAAAGGTACAAGAATTATCATCAATTTTACACTGATGGAGCCAAGTCCTCAATGTATGTAGGCTCAGCTGTTCATTCGAATTCGTTTACACATGTGACACGGCTAAATAATGTTGCTAGCATTTTTACTGCCGAGCTATATGGCGTGCTGTCAGCACTTGACTATATTATTCGGAGCAAAGTGATGAAAGCAGTTTTGTTTGTAGACTCTCAAAGCGTTGTTACTGCAGCCTGTTCACTTCATCCAACCAAGAACAAGCTGACTCACGTGGTGCGTGCTAAAGTTCAACTGGGCCTCAGAGGTGGGAAGGATATTAAGTTTTGTTGGATCCCGAGCCATGTGGGCATTGCAGGCAACGAGGCTGCAGATAGGCTGGCCGCCTCCTCGCGTAACCTCTTACCATCACACGCATGCATACCATACCAAGACCTAATAAGGCCCATACGGCTTGCACTTCTAAACCTCTGGCAGTCCGAGTGGGATATGGCCGATAACAATAAACTTCATATCGTCAAGCCAGGCATCGGTACCTGGGAAAGCTCCTATAACCGGAGCCGCTTCCGTGAGGTCCTTCTGTGTCGGTTGAGGATCGGCCACACCTTCCTCACCCATCGATACCTGCTTGTTGGCGAGGAACCACCAGTGTGCGACCACTGTGGAGACACTTTATCTGTTCTACATATTTTTCTTTGCCCTGGCCTTCTACAACAACACAAGTTCTTCTTTCCTGAGCTTTTCAAGTACTGTATTCCTTTCCATCCTACCCTATTCCTAGGGGAGCAGCCTCTAATATCAATTGACCGTCTCTTAGCTTTTCTAGAAAGCATAGCGATTTTACACAAACTATAGTGGAAATACTTTCTTGGTACATCGTTTCCAGTTAATTTTAGTTTACCTAGTTTGGCGCAGTATGGCCATCGTAGCTCTTGCGCCATAAAACCCGCAAACAACAACAACCAACACGGGAACACAAAAGCAGAAGACGCCACACGGCGAAAACGACAAGTTCAGATCGCAGAAATGAGCGTCGCTCAAACTCCGACTGGCCCCAACCTGCTTGTCGTACAATGTTTCTAAGCGTCTCTTACGAAAGAAAAATATATTTTGAAGAATACAAAAATAAAAAAGGAATGAGCCTTTCTTGTCTTTGGAAAAGTTTTTTGCACGTGCTAGGTGTCTATTTTCATCCCGTTTGAAACCAAATTGAACATATAAATGCTTCCAAACAAATGAAGACGGGAAGGAAAATCAGAAGCCGCATGGCCATTGTATCCACGGCTGTGCTCGCGACAGTGCTGGATTCCACGACGTGCTGGAACGGAGGCTGTGACCTCTATATAGTCAGCTCCATCCTCTAAAAGAAGCTAAGCGCTCGCATTACTAGTACTTTCCGCGGTGTAGGTTCAAGAAATACATGTTTTGCATTTTATAACCACGGTTTCACAAGTCTCCCCTAGAGCGCAGTGGTTCAGCGTGGGGCTCACAATCTTCGGGTCAGGGTTTTATTTGTCTCAGCGGTCAATCGGCATTTTTATATTAGAGTTTGGCTCTTAGGTGTTCGCTCCCGCATATATCGGCGTCGGCGTCAGAATTGCCGTAACCGTTATATATAAGAACGGGCGCCTAAGAGCCCCATAATTCAACACTGTGGGCATTACATTCTGGGGCGTCAAAGACCTCTAGACCAATTCAATTCCCCGGAAAATTTAACGGAGAAACTGAATTGGTGCGTAGGTGTGTGACATCCCATAATGCAACATTGCGGACGTTGCTATATGGGGCCCCCATCGTACCCCTCTTGTCCTTTCTGTCCTACCATTAAACAAAAACATAAAAATCGTGATATATACATATTTCGTTCTTAATTTATTTACCACGGTATATCACAAAATTAAAATATTTCAAGAGCAGCGCTTTGATTTTTAATTTCACCTTACAGAGAACGGCGAAACGCCCGTAATTTGTTCTTCTCAATTTATTCGCGTGTCACTCTCCTGGGCATGGGCATTCTTTTCGTTAGTCGGAAACAGATGAACAGACGCGAAAGTGCGCAGGGTTCGCTCATAGATTAAGTACTTTGTTACAGAGCCGAGTGCGCGTTGCGTTTCAGAATCCAGCACCTTGCCTTGGAATCCGCTTCCACCATGAAAATACCGTTTCCGCCGAAAGAATCTCGAAGCATAAATCTTTGCTCTGTTGACTGGAAAAAGATTAAGCGGGTGAAGAGAGGCCAAGCGAATCCGCGGAAACATCCGGTGCAGTGAGCGAAGAGCGCACTTATCCGGGGAGCCGCCGGCGGACTTCCTAAGCCGATACAATCTGCTGCGTCGTGTCTCATCCATAAATCTTAAACTGCCGCAGGAAACGTCGGGATCAACAGCCGGCATCCTTGGAGGGCTCGCACTCCCTGTGTCTCCGACGATAAACTGGACACGAGTAATGAAGTTACCCGCACCAGCAGTACTTCGCTCACATGTGCTGTATCTGATGGTATTGTTGCGGTATCACGAGTCGCCGACGTTGCGGACGAATTGAAACAACAGAGTTGTATTACTCTCCGACTCAGATTTTAGTCTAGTGTTCCCATGACAACCGCGCATTATTATAATTATTATTATTTCTTGTTATGGTAAGCTTTTGGGAGTATACTCTCTCCTGTTAATTTATTTAGAGGAATAATAAATAAATAAATAAATGTAACAGGAGAATGGGTAAATACTATTCTCGTCAACAGAAGTACTAAATGAAAGGAACCTTAGGGGCGAAATTGCGTTATGAGATTTTGTCATCCCACTAATTCTTCTGCTTTTCATTCATGTTATTGCTGCACCCTCGGCACTTATTGTAGTTTTATGAAGATTAATAAGATGTCCACTGCTTGAATATCAACGACAGAATGAAATATTTAATGTTTCCTTACTAGCTGACGCAAATACTTACAATTATTTAAGGGAGGACTTCAATTATCTCTTCCTCATCCACATCTTGAGTCTAGACTCTAGACTAAAAACGTAGCGAAAAGCAAAATCTATGGGCAGATGTTTTACCACTGTCTTTTACAGTGATTTGAGATGCGCTATCTATTATCAAATGTAAGCTTTTCATGTAGCCTAAACAACTATAGTAACAAATATAAAATCACCCGGCAGCATGAGATCCTCTCAGTTAACCCGCGACGTACAGTTGAGCTGGGCTCAAAAAGTTTGATAATTGAACACGGAAAAATATTATTTCGAGCCTGCGTCTTTTCTGCCGACCTTACAATAAAAATATCGTGTTCTCTAGCGGCCTACTTAAGATTTGTGGTGTGTGCATTAGTGATTATATCTATATTTAATCAATTATATTTGAAGAAAAAAACAATTGACCCTTATCGTTACTCTTCCTCTGATTTATTTTTAAGGGGCTAGATAATAGGGCGAGAATTCGTGTGTGTTAAGGTTCATCTCGGACCGATTTGTCGTTTACTAGATTAGAGCTAAGAAAGAGTTATTTTGTAGCAAATTGAATCTACCTAACGGAGACGGCCCAAACAAATCAGAAATATTACGTAAACGTCCAAAATCAAGCAAAGAAAAAACTTAACAAAATGTGCTGAGTGTCTTGATGAATAAAGATGTACGTACATAAGGCAATCCTCAATAATCACAACGACACTTAGTAATCTAATTTAAAAAAATACTGACACGTCCAGGTTTTTTTTTATGTAGGCAAATGCCAGAAGCGAATTCTTGTGAGCGCCCGTACCAATGACTGAAAGACTCACATTATTTTATTATAACCGTACTGAAAAAAATAAAACTCAAATAAAGTTTATTGACACAGACAAACTATATACTTTGGTGCCCCATGTCACCCGCTGCAGTCAAACGTATTCAAGGTTATAATATTTTATTGCAGGTGCTTAATGCATATACTTAAGCATAAGAGATGATAGCACGTTGAACTTGTGGTGTTCGCGAACAGTGTTTGTGGAATGGCCCTCTAGCAGAAGGAAACACAAAAGCGTTTGAAACCTGTGCAGAAGCAGATAACCACACATATTTTTACTCCCCTGGATTCCGAAACTGACAGCACGCGCAGTGACAAAGCTCTTTAAGGGGCACTCAGGTGGTTTTTGAGTTCGTGTTTTGATTATGACAGCTGAATTTAGACGCCCTAGTATCCCTAAAAACCAAAAAGTATAGTCATACGGTGATTATTTCTTTAATAAAAATGTAATTGAAGGCCGCCAAACCTCGGATCCATCCGAAATCGAAACCACTCTCACTGGTCCTCGCACGCTTATCAAAAGGATCTCGGGCCAATGGCGTTGGACGACGTTCCGTCGCGCAGTGATCCCGATGTAGCCGCATTGGCCAGAACCTCTTTGTCATTCGAGCTTCGATCATGGCGGAGTTCTCTACGCTCGAGGACCTGAGGCCGTTAGAGGTTGAAATTCTTCGGCGGACAGCCGACCTGGGGATGATTTCCTATGTTTCCTATAACGCCACTCCGACGTGCGATGTGGACGATAGCTGCACTTCGGAGTCATGTTCGGGTTCCGAGGACGACGAAACGCAGACCTTTTCGGGCGTTCTTCAATTTGCGGTTTGGGCAAGTCGTAACCAAACCAAGGTTTGACATCGCAGCGTTACCTCTGGTACGTGATGTCAAGCGATGTCGCCACGTTGACTTTCGCCTCGGGAGGACGGAGTGAAGGCTGGTTCAGACATGTGCAACGAGCGCGTACCTACGACTGCGTCTGTTGCAACCGAGCAACCGGAACGACCGCTCTGCGCCGCGCGTACACATACCTGCAACCACTACAACAAGCGTAGCGGTCGTCAGCACGGCGACCACTTCTATACGCCGCCGTCAGCTGTTTCAGCGGCCCGTCTAAAGGGGACGCACTGCTACTCAATGCGGTAACAGAATATAAACAGACAGTTTTCTACAGCCTAGAGCTTCATTATAATTTTTTCTTGATAGGCTTGCAGGGTACAGTGGATGAATAAAATAAAAAGATGCAGTACGCCGTCTTGGACGATCACGACTCTAATACACGACATTGCAATAGTATAAATATCGCTACACGCCTTTTCTACGATTATAAAAGACAATGTTATCTTAGCAGCGATATAGCAACGTAGAAATATGATTTCCTAATAAGGTAGACGTTGCGAGCGTTCAGGATTGCTAACACTAATCACTTTTCTCCGGTGATGAAAACGCATGAAAATTCGCATCCTTTATACGGTACGGGCCAGTAATACCTTGAACTTGAGGACACGCACGAAATGCGCCAAATAAGAAATCCGGGCGATGTTCGAGGACACAAATGCTTAGAAAGCACAACTGTAATCGAAGTAAACAAACACGACGGCACGGGCGTTTTTGCAGTCTTGAGAGTGCCGCCACGACATCGCCGCACGAGGAGGTGGATCTTCCCTTCTAGTACGTGCTGGGTTATCATAGCGACACACGACGAAAATTCACAGTCAACGATAGCGCTTTTACGCGGAACGATGAGCTTTCACCACGCCGTCCACGTCGGCGATCACCACCGACGCCATGTTTGCGGATGGAAGGAGCCGGCCGGCCCGCGACCGGCACGACCGGCCGGCAACGCGCGCAGATATACGTGCGCTTCCGCTCATCCCAAGGGAACGGGAAATTCACCCCCGCGGAGGAAGGCAAGGAGAAAACGTAGTCCCTTGTTTGTGAAACGATAATTGCAGTATCGCGTATTCTCAACTAGAAATATTTTACGTTTTGTGAAATTATCATGCACAACATATTTAAATGAACTGAAAATTGTTTCTTTAGCGAAACTTTACAATTCATTGGCAGGCTAACCGATCAATTTCCTAGTTCTAGAATTGCTGTAAATATCCAGACTCTTAGTTTAGTTTTTCATATGTTTAGCGAAGCCATATATAACAGCGCGAGTCATACCCATATCCATTATTACGGCACGCAAGACTGATAGTTTAGTGGAGCTTGCATGTTTGCGAAATAGAGCCCTACGATGTAGATTCATTTACAGTACGTTTCTTATAGGTCGCTGCATTCAGGAATATCTAAGAAGACAGTAACATCTAAACAAAAATACTACCTGATAGAATATGAAATAAAAAGTAGATCTATTCATTCTCAATGCTTCATTGGGGAGTGCACACGGGAACGCCATTTTTCGCAAGTCAGAGAAATGAGACCGCCTCTAACTTTCCGCTGAGCCACGACCCCCCGTCCTTTTCCGGTCGCTCTCCATACAAAAAGAAAAATCGTTTCTCACGATATTAGTTAATTTAGTGTGAATTATTGCGCACGAAAGTGTCGGGTATCTCGAAACTAAGTTAAAACTGCATTATTTATAGTTTGCATGTGTCGAATCCATTCTACTTGTCTATTAAGACAGGACAAACTATTTTGGGTCACTTTCTTGTGTTCTGCATTTAAGCAGGCCAGATTTCTAGGTCTCATTTTATTTATTTATTTTATTATTCAAGGTTTTTGCTCAAGTATAAAAATGAGCTGAGTCTGAGCGTTTTACATACTTATAAGTTTGAAACTTTCCATTACCTCTCCTTTTAAAGCTGACTTCTAAAACAAATATTATTTGAACTGCTTAGTTCGCGGGCGCTTTCTTGACTTGTCCAATTCTGACCGATAGCATTCAATTCACGCAGTTCTATACAAAGTATGCACCTTGTTTTTTTACTAAGGCAAATGAAGGTAGAAAGGTCTATTAAAAAAAGGATGCGTCTAAGAAATGGATTTTATGCAAAATGCGTTAGGGTTAAGTGTAACGAAAAACCTTTACGTGCAGGCAAAGGCAACATAGATCATGCACAGCATATATCCAGCAATGCATAAGAATACAAAGCATCTGAGACACTCATCACAATTAGTTATCTCTAACTAAGAATAAGATATGCGAGATATTAACCACTCGAATTAACGGCGCAGCCGGAATCGAACTCCAGACCATGCGACCCGTAGTTCGAGCCCATTGCTCGGCGCCACGAGAAAGACGCAAAAAGGAGAACAAACAGATGGTGCATGACTCACGGAAGCCATACTGTTGCAGGCGACCATCGGCGCGCTCAGCTGGCTTCACTCCTGATGAAACTCAAACTTGTCTTAATTATTCTGATAAACCCGGGGAGGACATGAATGTTGTGTGCCGCGGACCACCCAAACCTCCTCGTAATCAAGCATAACGAGTCATTAAGAACATAAAATACACGCAGGATAACTTTTTTACTCCACGCATTTACAGAAATAAAAAAGCGAACTTTAAATATTTGCTAGCATACTCTACATCTCAAAAGTTAAGAACTTCAAATTTGAAACTTAAAACCCTACAAAAAGAGGCGCGATACAGTGCTTCAAGTTGCTGTTCTATCTGACCACAAGAAGTTTAACTAAATATCAAAGAGGTGCTGAGACTGACGTTGACGACAACCTTCGGAGGTCTGCGGATATGTGTTCTCTAGCGCGTGGAAAACACTAATCCGAAGTTGACATTAAAAATAAACATTTTGTGAAGCCCCCTCCTCCCCTCCTCCCCCCTCCCCCTCCCCTTCATCTCCCGCTTTCTGTCTTTTCCTCTTGTGTAATAAACAAAAGTGGAATATACTAAAATAACAACGGCGCCGCCATTCCCCATTTTCTGTTTTTTGACAGATCTTGAACAAAGTTTTCTGCGCAACCCTAGATTGATCCATGGAAAGTTTGACGGCACAACAAAACAGACTGAGAAGCCGTCGACTCGGAAGTTTAATGCCTCTTGCGCAATTTCAGGGAGAGCTCTGAGAAGCGCGTTCATCGGAACTCCCAAATTTAATTTCGCTGCCGTCGAAGGCTCATCGGTTAGCTCTTCGAGACATCCCTCACCACCTTTTGGTTCATGCCACGGATTATTTTCTGATAAAATCAAGCTCTAAGTTTTCTTTTTTTTTAGAAACTGGGGTGAAGTTTAATATGACCTTCTAATCAATCAAAGCCATTTTATGTTACTCAAAAGAAGAAAAAATAAATAAACAAACAAAATAAGCATCGCAACGGACGGAATGCCCGTTGCGATGCTTATGTTGAAACCACAGACGCGCATTCTCTTTCGTAGTTTATTTAGAGGCACTCAGGTACGTCGTTTTGTAGATTAGTGTTCCTTCATTATCATGGCGCAGATTGTGCCGCCCTGAAGACGATACACGCGATCATGCAGAGCACCAGGTAGCCGCATTGAAATAGGAAATTCTACGAGCGGCCAGAATCAGAAACAATATCTCACGGAAGCGGCCACGAGAGTGGCACAGTGAAGGGGCTATTTCAAACGCCTTATTTCGGATGGATATTGCGAGAGTGAAGCATACTGCAAGGATATCTACGGTGAGATGGCTAAGCCGAGTTGATAAGCAAACATTGCAATGCTGTTGATTTTCAAGGTCCAATGATACACGAAATTAAGGATATGAGCGAGAGTTTAAATTTCTTTAAAATGCATTAAAAAGTCATTTTGGGGAGTGAAGAAGAAAATATTGTTGGTCAATTGTCATCCTCCTCCTCTACAACCATACAATGCACTAAAAAAGTATCGACATGTGGTAACTTCAGTATTGACGCAGGGCATACACTTTAGCCAGCAGAGAGCTGGAGAAGGTCAGACCGATGGATTCTGGCTCGATTTCTTGATGGGGTATGAGACTATATTGGTTCAATTCTAAATAAACAATACTGTCTATTGTTTTGCTTTAGGTTGACGTTTAGGTCGAAGATGTTTGTGACGAGCGCGGAGTAATCGGCGTGACGCAGCTGACATCAGCCAGAGCTCGCTTGCGCGAGAGAGGCGTCGTGTCGGAGTAAAGGTGCGCTTTAAATCTTACGAGGGTCTCATGGGGTAAAAAGAAACTTAGTATTAACCTTAGTAAGAATGCTCTTTATTCCCTTTTGTATTTTGAAACGCGGGTAGGGGGGGGGGGGGGGGCGTGGACAAAAGCTACACCAGCAGCTTAACAGAGGCAAAGAAACGGTGCATATCTTACAAAGCATGATTCCAAAAAGGGCAAAAAATACAAATGTCGCACTAAAAAAAAAAGAAAAACAGCACGTTATTTTGACTAAAAAACAATTTCGGAAAACAAAATTTGCCATAGAATATAATTTTATATAGACAAATATTTCGCGTTAGATCCGCAAATAGAAAAAAAAAAGATGGTCAAAGTGCAGGCGAGCTGGTGTAGATCATACATAGTGGAACCTGAGACTGAGGTATGCAAGGAAAACTTGGAGGACGCGAAAAGAGGACTAGACACCGTCTCAAACGCAGCTAAAGCACTTTTTATTCCGTGCCCTCCTTATATCATCCTCGATGCCGCCAATCTTCCCATAAACCCCCAAGACCTCAATAGGGTTCACTTTGACACAATCGTACAGACAATTGAAACCGGAGTGTACTGTAGATCTGTGAGCTCGGTGCAATTGTGGTGAATGTGAACCCTCAGAGGAAAAAATGACGTACTTATCTTTTTTTTTTTTCGGTTTCGTGGTTTTGTTTTTTGAGTGCCCCTGTTGTTCTCAGTTGGATGGCTTGTGACCGAAGTGATTCCTGGTTGCTGTGAGGTTTCAATTGTCTGTACGATTGTGTCAAAGTGAACCCTATTGAGGTCTTGGGGGTTTATGGGAAGATTGGCGGATCGAGGATGTATATAAGGAGGGCACGGAATAAAAAGTCTTTAGCTGCGTTTGAGACGGTGTCTAGTCCTCTTTTCTCGTCCTCCAAGTTTTCCTTGCTACCTCAGTCTCAGGTTCCACTATGTAAGAAAAAAATACTTAAAATAATCCACGTACCTCCGCCTGAGTCCTTTCATCCAAATCAAACCACCTTTCCGAATAAATACCTTAGCGTAATACTTAATCCGCGGGTTAATGGCAGATTAAAATAGTGTGTGAGATGCCGAAAAACATTTCTGGAAGGAGGTGGGGGATGGAGTTGATCCGAATTCGTGAATCCGGAAAGTTTACTTAAATGTACAGTGGAGTTATTTTTATTCCGTGTTTTCGTGTTTACTGGTTACCCTGCAAAAATATGGAAAATTACATGGTGGAATGCAGGCGCGTGTACTTTCACCAGTGTGCGGTCGCGTAATCAGTGCTACGTGGTTCCCTTTAAAGATCCCAGATTAGCAGCCATACAACACTGCATAAATTGTTTCTCTACATATTGTAATTCCAAATTGATTAACAGTCACATATCATATTAACTACCGAGCAGCTATGAGAACGCATGCACGCCCCGCATGCCTTAATTGGTGGAAGACGCAGATTCCAAGTCCGGTCGCAAGTAGGTACCACAGTGAGATTCATTCGTGAGCCCAAAAGACCCGCATTCGTCAGCATTCCTGAATAATGTATTCAATGTTTACAAGCTTGAATTAGATTAACGACTGCCTGAGTGAATTTCGTCGTGAGCTTCGACGCAGCGATCTTTAAAGCCCAAATCTTTCTACGCGCTCACTTTCGAACCCCGGTCTAAGTTTCCGTAAATATAATTTCGACCGAGGCGGATCCCCTCGAGCGCTCGAGTGGTATAGATCGCCGCCGGTTCATTTACTTCGAAGACAAAGGAGCCTTCACGGGATCTTGAAGACGACTTGGCGTCCATTTCAATCGCGGAGACCGACTTCGTCAACACGCTTGGAATAACCGAGGGTTCTTCTGGAGGCGGGAGTGTTTTCTGTCGCACTTGAAGCTTTTCTCCTCTTCGTCGCGGTTATCTCTGGATCTTTTGCGACGAGCAGAGATTCAATCAAATGTAAATTGATTCCAGCGTCTCAGATCTCTTTTGGGGATAGATCGTTAGGGATATATAATGGCCGAGTCAACCTGAGGGCGATAACAGTGCTTAAAGAAAATTGCCCTAATACGCACGTTTGTGGATTTTGAAGCGGTTATGAGAATCTGTGATTCCAGATTTTGAAGTGCTTATGAGAATATATGAATACATTATTAGAGATTTGCAAGCGCTTATGGAATAAAGACGGCCTTGGTATTTATCGTATCGTGTCTGTGCCGGGAAGGTGTGTAAATATAGTTATAGGTTCGTTAACACAGAATATGCTTATAGGCCGGATTTCATGCGAAACGCGTTACGTTCTAGAGTGCCTATGAAGTCGTGACAATATGGTCCAGACAATATAAGGCATACATTGCCCATAGAACCTAATGTAAAAGGAGATAAAACATTTAAAACCCTTGTTAGTGGTAGATTGTGACAAATCCACAAATATTGTTTGACTATTTATTTATCTAATTACCTTTAAGACCCAGAGGACGTTACAGAAGGAAGTCGAAATTGGACAAAAATACATAAAATTGGCAAATACAACAAAGAAATAACAATTGTTGACCACAGAAAAAAATAATTCAATGTCGAGTTGGAAAAGAGATGCTTCGGTGATTGTAGCGACTGAGGTGGGCAAGTGGGAACCAATTGCCTACCTCAATCGCTGGTCCTTGGTATAAATGTATAACACAAACATGTTAGTACAACAATGAGGGACATCTAATTTGTTGCGGTGATATGTACGAGATGAGAAAATTTACTTACGCATAATTGCCGAGTTTACTAAGCAGCAGAACGGAAATCGACCTTCAGACCATGCGATCTGTTACCCCACGCCTTTGGTCAGCGCCACTAGAAGACGACGTACGGGAGGACAAGCAGCTGAACTATGTATGCATCAGGGGCCTGTGGCAGTAGGTGACTGGCAGCGCACGCGGCTGGCTTCTGAGTGAAAATGCGTAGCGCCCTAATTTATTTCGTGACATCGTTATGTCATGAACCAATTTTAGTCTTGTATCGAATACTCTGATAACTACGGGGAATACATCAGTGTACGTTGTGCACGCAGCGCATTCAAAACCTCGCAAAGCATTCCGTAACTAAGCACAATGCCCGAGTCCCGCTAGAGCGGCAAACAAAAGCCAAGGACACCAACAAGCCTTAAACACGAGCATGCATGCACGCGAGGGTATATTATCACAGATGAAGCCGACGAGACGATGAATAATGAACAGAAAATAAAGGTTTAATCGGTAAACTTGTGACAGAAACAAAAAGTCCGAGGACACCTAAGCACTTCTTATGAGCTGTCAATGCGAAAGCAAGAATGTCGTTCTGCCGCTTCCTTAGTTTGTCCGCGGCGTAGTGGCGTGGGCGGCCACGTTTCAGTACTGCCGAGGTAGCGGCCGACGGACGAACGCGCGCTCTCGTGACCCGCGCTGAGCTCGGCTGTACAACCTCCTCCGAGTTTGCCCGAGCGGGCTCTGTGGCCAGGCCCGCACCGCCGCACCTCTCCGGGCCGCTGCGTGCGTGCGCCGCCATGGAGAGGGCTTCTCTGGTATCGGTTTTTGGAACCAATGGGAGCCTCGTTCCTTGATGACGCGCGCCAGCCAATGGGAGCATTATTCATCAGGGATCTGGCTTCACTTCGCTCCTTTTGGAGAGGTGAATTTAGCTGTCGTTTTGCGTGGCTTTTTGCGCTGCTTCATAGCTGGGATGCTTCAGATCGCGGCTTCACTTCACTCATTTGGGACAGGGGAATTTAGCTGCCGTTTGGCGCGGCTGATGACACTGGCTAGCTACATGGGACAGTTAATGCTTTTTCATTAAAAAAGGAAGAATACACGTCGAGAAAGCAGACGCGAATGTCGACGGCGGCAGTAGCGAGTGACGCTGCGTCGACGTGACAGCTGGCTATCGCGAGAGTTAATCAGTAAATGATTCGGCAATACCGCTCTCGGCTACTTATCTACTGCACTCGTCATCTCGAAAAGTGCTCCTAGAATGTTCGGCAGTTCTGCTAGCGCGAGACTGACTGTGCAATATCATTCTGGTCTCCTTTTATTTTACACTCTGGGTAAGGATAAACACGAAACTTCTAGATGCACGGAGAAGCGTTTCTTTTCGGTCATGCACGCGGAAATATCATTGGCCGGCGAGAAATCAATCGCGCTTAGTCTACGAGCACCCAGAGTATGTAAGCCTATAAAATGTACCGCCATATACATTCTGCACGTGTTTGAGTGTTGTTGGTGTCTGTTGTTTCTGTGTGTCACTCTAGTGGGACACGGCCATAACAAGTTATAACGGATGCATAATTCAGGCACGATACATTTTGTGCTCCCCCCTTTTTTATCAGGATGACCACCTGGGCTAATTGTGGTGACTTGGGCTAATAGTGCTGTTCTTTCTTTATCTGTGCACAAATGACAGGCAACGTGCAATTTGTTTTACGCTTCATGGGCATGTCCATGCGGGTTCGCTAGAAGGAGTTTTGTTTGCATTAACGATTGTGTTTGTGAGTGGCCAGAAATCTTCTAATTGTGTAGTTTTTTTTTCTACAACAATAAATATATTGAAAAAAAACCTCTTGGCCGGGTGTCAATGCCACGTGTCTAATGAATGTACATGTAAAGTTTCGAGAAAAACCACAAACTGTAAACAACGAAGGTTAACGAATGGCCAAAAATAAAAATAACGTGAATTAGTTATTCATTTTACTATTTTCTATAAAAAATGTGACGCATAAACAATGTCTTGTTGAATTTCTAAGAGAAGCATTTTGCAATAATGATGGCGTAGAGGGGGCGATATGTTCACAGTGAGAGCTTATATGTTTGAAAATTCACCGAAGATTTATTCGGGCTGTCTTCTGTCCAGTATATCTTCATCAGTGTCGTAGCCAGGATTTTATTTCAAGGGGGGGCGGGGGGGGGGGGTCCAATGTCATATATCCCCCCCCCCAATGACGAAGCAGGGTGAGCTTGGCGGTACGGACGCTCAAGCAAAAGATTAGCGAGGCGTTGTTAAGATAAAACGGGGAAAGCTGCATTTTCATTTTTGAAAACGGAGCAGGCTTCCTTTACAGGAATACGGGCGTGGTGGTTCACTGTTATACTGTGGTCGTAGTTGTGACCCACCAACTTTAAAAACTTCCTCGCAGCACACAACTCGCCCCCCCCTCCCCACCGCTTTTTGAGCTAGCACTGAATTACCAACGCGTGAAGGCCAGCCAAACCCTATTGGAAAATCTTGATGACGGAAAGATGTTGGAAAAACCTCATACAAGCCCAAACGTAATATGGGACATCCTATACCAGCGAAAAGGCAGCTCCAACATAGTGGATTACGGCGGAACGTTAGAGTTCGGCGGAACCATACAAGCGTGTCGTATTATGGGACGCACTATACCAGCGTAGTGGATCGTGCGGAACCATGTAGGCGAACGGAACCATACAAGCATAACGTAATATGGGACACCCTATACCAGCAAAAATACGATACCACAATGGTGGAGCCATATGGCTTCACCATGGTGGTATCGCCTTTTCACTGTGATACAGGGGGATTTTTTTTAAGCTTTATAGATTTGTTTAAAAAGGTCGTGAAAGCCACACTTCTGTGGTTTGTGCACGTTGGTTATACGGCCAGGGGTACGTATTAGAGGGGCCTAATCGTAACGATCAGTCGGATAACTAAATACAATTTGTTAATTAACTTTTTAATTACTGAAAATGAACACATGGTTTCAATTAGAAACTTGATGAGAGTCATCGGAAACCACTAAATCTACTCTTTTTAGAAGGATACAATGCAGGGGTAGCATGTTATGCGTTCTGTAAAAACGCTTTATCTGGTTCCGTTTCGGTTTCTTATCAGAGCGCATCTCTGCGCCCAAGGTCCTGTTCCTTAGGGGTTTAGTAGCGCAACACACGTGCGCCTTGCATCCCTCCATCCTACGAGGGAGGCGAGGAGGTGGCTTCGCACTGCAGCCACTGGTCAGCAGCATCGCAGGTGCAAAGATGCGCTCTGATAAGAAACCGAAGTCTGGAAACGCGTCCTAATTAAGCCTTTTCTTTTAGAACGCCGTAAAATGCTGCTTTTGTCTTATATATTCACACAAAGAGTTGATTTAGTGTTTTTCGATCATGCTTAGCAACTTTCTAATTGGAATTATGGGTCTATTTTCACTAATCAAAAAATTTAAGGAACATATTATACATAAAGGGAAGCTAGAGTGGTTTTGTATTTGAGGAAACACATTTAAATTTTCTTCATCTGACCTCCAGAATCTCAAATATCAAAATTATTTGGTAATTTGGTGAATCGAGGCTGCATAGAATCATTTTTAAAGTATCACTAGAGGCACTCTTTCCCGGAGAGCGACGTCACAAAAGGAGCTTTCGAAATCTCTGCTCATGCATCTTCAGCGCCAATCAAAGCTATGCACGCACACACTATTTTTAAAAGGGGAAAAGAAGACATCACGACTGGTGCCAGTGCGGGAGAATACACCTAGAAAGTTTGCGATTGGACGCGCGGCCCTCAAGCGACACATGCTTGGCAGCTGAAAAATCCCCTTACAACGTCCCTACTGGTCGGATGTTTTTTGTGTTTTCTCAAGTTTAGTTATATCTTTGGAGAAAACAAACGTGATATTCAGATTAACGGGATAAAACTACACTAGAATCAACCTCCATCTAGTTTTCTGAAAGAAGTCTTGCACCTCCCTTTAATAAGCCGACTCATCATTACAATTAGCCCTTTATACCATGCCCCCTGGCCATATAACTCACGTGCACTGACCGCGTAAGTGTAGCTTTTACGGCTTTTTTTTCAACAAATCTGTAAAGCATGCAAAGCACACCCTATAGCATGTCCCCTATTACGATACGACTGTATGGTTCCTTCCCCACTTGCATCCTTCGGGAGAGACTCGCAGACATCCAGCGTTCCATTGGAATGCTGGATGTCAGCGAGTCTCTACATCAGCGATTGGTTTGAAACAAGCATGATGTTTGCACACAAATAAGCTCTTGTCCAAGGTCCTCGAGGAGCCCTAATAGCAGTGGCGAAATGTAGTGACGTGGTAAATTTGGTAGCAACTATTTATTTCTAGAAGAATTGCATGCAGCAAAGCTTAACTTTGCTCAAAAGATAATTATAAATTAAATACTGAACAAAGGTGTCCCTTGAGCTGTCAGGCCAAACTCCCACTCTTGCCACTCAGGAGTTCCCAACTTGTGCGTAGAGGGTCAGCACAACCCAGATTTGTGCTGCGAGCGCACCTGCGATACAAAGATTGAATAAACATGAGATGAAAAATAAAAGACGTTTACAATACTCTATAATGCGAACTTAGAACGCAGATCTGGAGGAGGAGGATGGGAGGGTATGCCCCTCCTGCCCCTCCCCTTCTGCTCCCTCCCTTTTAGCGGAAAATTTCCCTAAATTTAGCAGGAAAATTTTCTCACTAAATTTAGCAGGGAAATTGATGTCACGTGACCTCAACACCAATTCAGTTTCCCCACTAAATGTAGCGCGGAAAACGAAATCACATGACTTTGTGTCACGTCAGCCAGAAACAAACACAGTTTCTCCACTAGATTTACCTGAAAAATTAATGTCAAATGACCTCTACATTAATTCAATTTCCTGCCAAGTTTAGCGGGGCAGTTATGCCGATGGCGACGCCGCAAAACAGGCACCTAAGAGCTGCGCCCTCAAAAACTAAATGCCTCACATGAAATAAAGTGATAATTAAAGATAAGACAAAGAAAAGAGAATCTAAGATACCGCTTTAATATCATTCCTTTTGTCCGTTCTCAAATTTTGATTTCAAGAAATGTTTATCTCTTTATTCATACCCAGAGAACCCCCCCCCAGTTTCAGCATGAATGCAATAAATCAGTGCAGACTAGACCTTGTAAACCGTAATCCACATGAAAATGAATGTTTGCCACATAGTCTTGCATGAGTCGGTGGCTCAGATCTCTAAATACATTTGTAGTGAGGAACGTTCTTGAATAAAACTTTTGGGCTTTGAATTTGAAAGTTTAAACATCCATAAGGAACACTGTATGCCACTGATTGTTTTGTGACATATCAGAAATGGCGCAGCACTGTCATCCTTGCATACCTAACAAAAGTTCGCATTTTTTTAGCATGGCATGTGCTATTCTGATACCTATACAGCCCTCTCACAAAACTTCGTCTATAGAGCTCTTTCTTGGTTCTTAACTCACATGACAGATTTGGTAGCTTGAATTCTCACTCTACATCAACACTTCTATATATTGATGTAATAGTGAAAGACAAGATGTATGGACTTGAGTACGGCTCGACAAGCACAGATGTGAAGAAAAGTACTGCCGAAAACTCAAATCTCAAAATAAAAATTATTAGGTAGAATGCGAATACAATTATGGATATGGTAATGAATACAATTAGCATGTTCAATAAGAAGAATATGTGTTAGACGCACACTCAAAGAAACCTGTTGCATTTATATTCATGCAAATTACTTCGGAGAACCAAGCGCTGCAGTCTCGAGAGGGAATTCGGTGAATGATTCTACCGAAAATGAAAGTAGACGGAAAAAGCAGTTTGATCTGCGACAATGAGCATTACATAAGCAAGTGGCATGTCATTATTACTGTTACAGTGCCGACTGTTTCAAACTGTCTGTCGCGTCATTCGTTGAGTTCCCTCCGTACATTACAAGCTTTGGCTCTCTCGCATGCTTTGCGAGGAAGTTGATGAACTGGAAATATCTAGTGTAGTTCTAGAAAAACTATTTGCAGAATCTTATCTCAGCATCACAAAGAATATAAAAAGTTTCTAGAGACAAGGTTAGTGCAGGAGTTGAATAAAAGAAATACTTAGTTCTGCGAAACCATCTTGCCGAAGTAAACGCATAAAGTTCCCCTAAGTAGAGCTAGTCAATACGGACGATTGTGCCCATTGCATACCATAAAAATTTAATTTGCGACCTACAATATTTACAGGCTCAACAAACTCTGAATTAGTGGAACACTTGATATTAAAGATTGGTCTCACCATGACTGTCAGCAAACATCCACATAATAATTTCCATGAACCTATGTATTTCAAAAAACTATTTGGTGCGAGCTGTTTAAAACACCATACCCCTTTTTAACACTAATAGAAAGCATGTCGTGGGCCACAACTTAAGCAGTTTTCACTTCATTATGAAGGGCAATTACACCTAGTATATGAACCATGAATATAGGCCTGCACTGAATTGTTTTCTTAAGCTGAATGTGCTATGCTCTGTTCACTATATAAATCTTTGCAGAGCTGACAATGTGCAAGTTCCTGTTTTTTTTATATTTCACATCTCCCGACTTCTGGGCGCGATTGGTACATAAGATTGCTGACACCAACGTAACACAATGATTATTTTAAGATATTGTTTGGGTATAGCAAGACCGATGCCATCTGCGGGGAGTTATTTGTGTGACAACGTCAAAACTACATCTGCGGGTTTCACATGGTTCACATGTTAATCATGTCTGAAGACTCTTTTTTGTAATTGGAACTCCCTCCAACCCGAGATTTGAATATGCCTTTTGCATTTTAGGCTTAGTAGTGCTTTTGCTGTTTCACTTAAGGAATAGGTAAGAAGAATGCTTATTTCGAGTGGCATACCTACTAACACCTGGTGGCACGAGGACTCCCTGTCGCGACGCTAATCAAAAGTCACTGGCAGGGAGATGCTGTGATGCTCTTGTTGCTGGGATTACCTCCCCCATGGTCCTGGCCAGACCACAGAAGAAGATTGAGTCCAAGCTTGTGGCCACTAGGATCTCGAGATCTTGAGGCACCCAGGTAGCTGAAAATAAAAACAAATCACACTCAAGTACTTGGCAGAAATACATTATAATGAAGAGCATATTCTTGAGTGATCAGCATATAGATCCTTTTATTTTTATGCTTTGTACTTGTCCTTATAAAAAAAACTGCTCCTTCACTGCCACAGCCATAGTCTCCCCTGATGACAAGGCCATGTAGGCACTGAAATGATGGGTACCTAATTAAGGCAAATGATTAAACACGTTTGTTTAACCCTCTTTTGTGCCAACCTGAGAGATTTCTGTCGAATATTCACATTCAACTGTAAAGACTATAAAACACTACTACTGCAATGGTAAAATTTTCCTACCCTCATGCTCAACGAGTGTCGAGTGGGGATACAACTCCAGTTCGTACACTCACTGAGCATAAGGGTATAGTGTGCCTGCAGAGGGCAGGTGTCTGCATAGAAAGATTTTACTTGGCGCACGAAGAGGCTAACCAATAAAAATGGGTACTTCTCTAAGCAAAATGTAAAAAAAGGCCGATCTCTACTTGGCATTAACAGTGGCACACAGTATCTATTTTATTGACTAAAGGGTACTCAATCATTATTTCCAGTTACCTAATCAAACTAAATATTCTTCCCAGCTTGCTTTTTAGGAAAATCTCTAAATTTACAAAAACTATTAAAGGGATTGTCCGGTCAAATTTTGTATTCGAGAAAACAATTGAATATCATTGCTATTGCCTCGAGGCCCATCGTACGTGCAATATCTGAATTTTATATGCCCCTCTGCATGAGTAACTGAATTTATACTGCTCCAATTGCACTCTAGCGTAAACGCTGCTTTCGGTGGCAACATTGGAGCTCTGACGTCACACAACACAAATCGAGCATTTTTGTCTCGTCGTTTACCTGCGAGTGAACGCCTCTGCGTGCTTCGTTTTTGTTGTTGTGCTCGACTTGTTTCGTGGTTGGGTGAGATTTTTGTTGCGCGGTTGGGTGCCACAACCACCAGGCAGCACATGCGAGCCAAGACATGACGTTCCGCACTTTTCCGCGAGACGTGCAGTGACGAGCAAAATGGACCGTCGCCGTGCATAGGGACTGGGTTCCCGTCAAGATCGAGATCCCGCTTATGCAGCAATCATCTCACTGAAGAGAGCTACGAGCTGAGCTCTAAGCGCACAGAAGGCTCGTAAGCTGAGGTGTGATGCTGTGCCAACGATATTAAACTACGTCCATCCACTCCTCGGCCAAAATCGGATCAATAAATTTGATTATGCAGCGAAACCGAAACCAACAGCTAGATCGCCTGGAAATGATACCAGAATTTGTATTTAGCACGCGCCCGCATGTGAAAATAGAGCGTGGCTACGATTCACCAAGCTCGCCCAAGTAAAGTGGCGGTATGCTTTTGAACGATTCGCCGTTTGCTTTCGACCCGCGGACATCGCCTCTGAGGGAACGACCCGCAGCCTCATCACCGATCCAGTGGATCCGCAGAAATGCGTACCCAGATGCCGCTTCGTGTACCTAGTTGCCGCTTCAGAGGCGAAATCTGCATCATTTGCTTTGCAAGCGCTCTTAATTCGATCGGCGGCCGTCGCAGTTGTGTTTGCGCGAAATGGGTTACGTTTGCTCGAAGCTTATGGCTGTTTTCGAGTAATATCCTGCTAAAAGGCGTGACTTTTTTTGCACACGCTTCGAAACTGCATTAAAAGAACCGTATTTCAGTAGGGTACAGCCTAGGAGACTATATAATTCGAAACAAAATACAAGACATCCATCGACCAACGCTTGTTATCCCGACCATCCGAAAAACCCTTGCGTTTTGTGACGTCACGCAGCAGCTACGGATGTCAGCCATTGACACTGGCGAAATTCGGGGTGCAGTTTCGTACGTACGCTCATGAAAGGTTTCATTAATAACGGGAGATCATATATCAAAATAAAAATGACGTTTGTGTACATGAAGGCTCCCTCGACGTAACGAGCGCAAAAACTTAAGTACTTCCGGTTTCGACCGGACAATCCCTTTAAGACAACTGCTAAAAAAAATGGCAAAACCAACGATCAAATTTGCCTGCTCTCCGGTAGCACGCCATCTATGGCAGGCAGAACTGCAGAATGAGCAAGCAGTCTAAAAAACAGGGTATGTCCTATGTATGATTTTTTTTCGTGCTGCAGAGCAAGTGCTGGAAGGAGGTTTTACGACATTCATTTTTCACAACCCAAGTTCTTGCAATCAGTTGAGAACAAGTTCGAGCAGTGAACTTGTCTTCGCCACTGGCATAACAATTTAGTGTCGCCCATCGAGACTCAAACAAATTTGTAAATAAAAAGAAGACCAACTTTCATAAAAAAATATGTAACTTTGGCAAACAAAAGTTATCTTGAGAAACATATGTGGGGTACAGTTGTACAGTGTCTATTCGTGTGCTTAACCAACTTTGAGGTACATCGGCGACACTGAAAAGAAAACGCCCGGTACCATTAAGAGAAAGACAAAAAGGATGCATACCTACACCAGAAAACTTTAGGACGACCACGGGCAGGAAACTCTGGTGAGGCTCTCGGAGTGACTCCCTGCAATAGCCCTGCGCAGACCACAGAACAAGGTACGGTCAGAGCTTGCAGCCATAAAGTGCTTCATATCATAAAGTACCAGAAGCCGCTGCAATTAGAAGTAAAGTGCACTTCATTTCTCTGCAGAACGGAGAGTTTAATAGCTAGCATGCATTCATTAGGTGATACTGTCATGAATGCGTCGACTTTTCAATGGAGCACTATATCACCAAATTGTTAACCGTGCCGGGCAACACTAAAAACCGGAAGCATTATTCCAAAATATCTCAGCTTAAAGTTAACCACGGCAGAAGCTTCAAGCCATCCTTGCAAATTCAGTGCAGAAAGCAAGCCATGTGACCTTATAGTTGGACACCATGGTATGTCAAGCTTATAATCATGTGTCACGCTGTTTTTGCTGCAATGGCTTGTAGCATCAAAAGTGGTCCAGCTTAAAGAGATACAAAGTATAGACGTTTGTGAGTGGGGCCCTGGCCTAGTCTTCAGCTACATTGCGATGTAGGACGTTCCAACTGGGACGTTTGCTGTCTGTAACCATACGATGAGCTTGTGCCCAGTTATTGTTCGAGCTCAGTACATGTGCTCGACAGTGCCGTTATTTGAGAAGCATTTTTATTAATGTTAAACATGACTGACTTACTGAGAGACTGCGTCTCAACGAGTAATGACTTGGGATACCTAACTGAATACAAGTATATTAACTAAATGCAAAACAATTACCTGGCAGCCATTATAATTTTCAACAGGCTGGGTCGACTCCTCATTAAGTCAAAGGAGTCGATGCGTAATAGGACAATACAAACAAAAATATGCCTTAGAATTCCTTTAGCACCCCCGAAATGATGTGGTTTTGAAGGTAAGCCACACAATGTTCTTGATTTAGAAAGTGCCTCAGCTGTACACATGCATATGCACTAAGGCCACTTGCCAAGCCTAATCTTCTCAGCTCTGTCCAGGTTAGGCCGAGTTAGAGTATAGAAGTACACGCTCACTGACAGAATGAGAAAGGCAGGGAGAAATCTCCGTTGTTCCGCCACCAGCCCGCCTACGACCTTCGATGACGTTTCAGCG
>JAZHYW010008432.1:0-30282 GCA_037355805.1 Ixodes ricinus
GTCTCTCATTGTGTGGGTCTATTACCGCCCTCCTTGCCGTGACAGTGAAATTGTTGAAAAGCAGTACAGTACACTGGCATGGAGCACATTTGTTTCTTTATTTCCTAATAGTACCACCATTCTTGGTGGTGCTTTGAATTATCCGGCTATTAATTGGAAAGAAGAGACGCTTTTGCGGTCTTGTGCGGCTAAAGCAGAAGTGTTGACATTTATTGAAGCAATGAATAGCTGTGACCTATCCCAAATAGTCAGGAACCAACAAGAATAAGTATTGTTTTGTATCTTGTCTTTACCTCAATTGTTGATGATGTGAAATCGGTTCGTGTTCTAAATAAAGTAAGCGATTATTATAGAGTCCTGGTTGAACTGCCCTTCTAATAGTAAGCAAAAAATGACCCCTAAAATTATTATATTTATAACAAATTTAATGAAACTTGCCTTAAGGTTAAACAGTTTCTCGAGCTTTTTGTGTTGTAACCTGGTTCAGGTGGCAAATATATTTATTTCGAGGAGCCGAAACCAAGCATGTCCGGCCGTCAGGACATACGGTGCCGAACGCCCGAGCTGCCAGCCACGCGAGCCCGTGCACCTGGCTTGATGGTCCCTTCGATGATGATAGCAGGCTATCTGCTACATCTCTCTGATTACGAAGACTGGAAGCGCTCCGGTGCCATGCGTCTTCGTTGAGAGTACCTTGGAATGCTCTCTAAATTACGGGGTGAACCTCCTGTGCTTGCTGGAGTTGGAAATTCCGTTGGAGACGCAGTGCGTTCCACCGGTAGACTTCTGCTGACCGGAAACAGGAGGCCTTCGGAAGCGTCGGATGTGACTCTGTTCTTTAGGTGGTCAGCATGCACACGGCGAACTTTGAAGTTCTCATCCAGGACCTCGAAAATCACGCTGCCTACCCTTCCTTGAATCACACCCTTAATCCAATGCTGTTTTCTCAGAGGGTGCTTGATCCAGACTTGTTGGTGAATTGCGAACAAGCGCGAGTTCAAGTGGCAGATCTGTGGAGAGCTGGACGGTTTGGCCGAGGGTTTTACCAAATCAAGCACCGTCCTATAGTGTCTCTGGTTCAAAAGTTCGCATGGGGCCTTCCCAGTGGATATATGAGGGGTAATGCGGTATCGCATCAAGAAGTCTTGCAGGCTCTTCCGGCTGTTCTTTCCCTTTGCGCGACGAAGAGCGGTCTTGAACGCCTTCACGAAGTTCTCGGCTCGACCATTTGATTTCGGATGATTCGGTGGCGTGAGAAGGTGGTCAATGCCGTTTTGAACCAGAAATGACTCGAATTCGGAACTAATGAACTGAGGTCCATTGTCCGTTACCAACTGTTGTGGAAGGCCATGGTGCTGAAATATTTCTTTAAAGGCGTCTATGGCCGCTGATGCTATCGTAGATGTCATCGGTATGACTTCCGGCCATTTGCTAAAAGCATCAATGGCGATGAGGTAGTGCTTTTGGTTCAATTCTGCAAAGTCTGCATGAAGGCGATGCCAGGGTGTTCGTGGATCTTCCCAACGATGCAGAGGGACTTGCGGTCGAGTGTCCGATATTGATGCGCACTGTTCGCACTGTTGAGTTTGTTTTTCGATTTCATGGTCCATTCTTGGCCACCAAACATAAGATCGCGCGAGCAACTTCATCTTCGTTTGGCCAATGTGACCCTCATGAAGCAGATCGAGAATATATGGCCTGAACTTGCTTGGAATTACCGTTCGAGCATTCCACAGAATGCAACCGTCAAGCTTGGCAAGTTCTGCTCTTTGCTTGCGGAACGGTTGCATACTTGGGTCAACGATCTTCGTTGGCCATCCTTCCAAGATGTGTGTGTGAACCCTGGAGAGTGTTTT
Organism: Ixodes ricinus; assembly: GCA_037355805.1. Taxonomy (NCBI): domain Eukaryota; kingdom Metazoa; phylum Arthropoda; class Arachnida; order Ixodida; family Ixodidae; genus Ixodes; species Ixodes ricinus. The sequence goes on from JAZHYW010008432.1 coordinate 1,857, forward strand.
ATCCTTGGCTGTCTCCTTGCCGATGTCAGCTGCCCTGATGGGGAGCTTTGCCAGACTTTCGTTGTGGAGTGCGAAGACATCTTCAGACTGCAATTGAATGGAAAACACGCCTTGTGACATTTCTTGGTCAAAGGCTTGATCAGGGCCTTCAGCAAACCGGGACAGACCATCAGCGTTCCCAAACTTTTTGGTTGGAACATACCCGATGTAATTCATTAAAATTAGCGCCCAACGTTGTAGTCTGTTAGCTGAAGGGACTGGAATGCCCTTGGTTGGTCCAAAAATGGTGGTCAAAGGTCGATAATCTGTGTACAAGACAAACTTGCGTCCCCAGAGATACTGGTGGAACTTACGTACACCAAAGATGATTGCCAGCGCCTCTTTCTCAATTTGGGCATACTTCCGCTCCGTCTTCGTAAGTGTCTTTGAGGCGTGAGCGATGGGACATTCCCTTCCATTGATTTTATGGTAGATCACTGCTCCAACTCCCTCTGATGAAGCATCTGCCGCAAGGTAGATTGTCTTGTCAGGGTCGAAGTGGGCAAGAGCTTCGGTTGCTGATAGATGCTGTTTGATCCTGTCAAAGCGTCCACACAATCGGAGGCCCAGTTCCAGGCAGTGTCCTTTCGTAGAAGGGCGTTTAGTGGTGCGGACATCTGGGCCAAGCTTGGCAGGAACTTACTGTAGTGTGCTATCCTCAACATGCCTGAGCCCAAAAATGTCAGCCAGCTGAGGAGAGCAGAGATCTTCTTAGGGGACGGACTGAACCCTTCACCTGAACCACTTGTCCGAGATATTCTACTTGCTCTTGAAAAAAGCTGCACTTTTCTTCAGAGTGAACCCGTATTCTTCGAGGCGCTCGAGGACTCGTTCCAGATTCCGAAGCTGATCGGAAGTGTCCTTCCCGGTTACAATGATGTCGTCTAGATAACAAGCCATGCCATCAAGACCTGCAGTGACCTGGTCCATTGTTCGTTGGATCACGGCTGGTGCCGACGCAATTCCAAAAGGCATTCGATGGAATTGAAATGGTCCTTTATGGGTGTTGATTACAAGGGCTTGCTTGGCTTCGACGTCTAGTTCCATCTGAAGGTACGCTTATGAGAGATCCAACTTCGTGAATCGATTGCCTCCGTTGAGCTTGGCAAACGGTTCTTCAGGTCGTGGTAGAGGATACTGAGCGATGTCCAGTTGAGGATTTACGGTGACACTGAAGTCTCCACACACGGGGACTGAACCGTCAGCTTTGGGGACTACCACGATTGGCGTTGCCCATCTGGATACTTCAACTGGTGAAATAACCTTGTTGTTGATCTGTTTCTGCAGATCCTTTTTACCGCCGCACGTGTCGCGAACGAAATAGGTCTCGGCTTGAAGAAGCGTGGTGTTGCATCAGGCTTGAACTGTAGCTGAACCTTCAGCTTCGTGCAGCAGCCAAGACTGTCGGTGAACACGCGCGAGAATCACGTGAGCATTGATTCCAGCTTGGCGCGTGTAGTCAGTTCAACGGATGTAACAAACAAACTGTTCAGATCGATCTTGAGCGCATCAATCCACGTTCTTCCAAGCAAGTCGGTGTGTCTCTTCTCTGTCACCACGGCTTCCAACACAGAGGTCTGCTGGCCTAGTGTGACGTTAAGAACGCACTGTCCCTTGAGAGGAATCGCCTGGTTGTTGAAACAACACAGGTTGCACTCACTTTTCTTGAGTCGCGGGCATTCGAGCTTCTACCAGGTGTCAATGTTCAGTAGTGTCAGCTTGGAACCAGTGTCCACTTGCAGATCAACGGGGATTCCTTGGACGAGACAGGTGAGAAATTCACCGTCTCTATCGGGAGTAGCGAAAACGTTCGTGACGGTTTTGACGTCCCGTTTCCGGTTTCCTCGTCGTTTGTTGCGGTCGCTGGAGTGGCACATCTTTGCAATATGGCCTTGCTTGACGCAGCTGTTGCAGGATTCATTCCGATATCGACAAGTAGACTCTACATGGTTGCTGTTGCCACACCGGAGACACTTGGCTGGGGTAGAAGCAGGATGCTTTACTTTGTCGACGTGCAGCGCATTTTGGTCAGGACGATCCAACTGGAGGGACTCCGTTTCAGCCCTGAGATAGGACTCGGCCAGCCGCAGTGCAGTGTCTAGCGTTAAGTCCTTCTCCATTACCAAACGTGCCCGGATGCGTGAATCGTGAAGGCCAACAATGAATGCCCTCAAGAGTGAACAGTTCCTGGCGTTGGTCTTCGTCTCATATTCGCAAGTTGCAATAATGGACCGTAATCTTGCGAGGAACTCTTTTACGTTCTCCGATTCCTCTTGACGCGCCGAAAATAGCTTGGCTCGCTCGAACTCCTTGAATTTCCTCGGAGCGATTGTTGTTTGGGGTTTTATGGCGCAACAGCTATGGAGGCCATACTGCGCCAAACAAAATTAAAAAGAAAACGAGCTGTTGTTGTTACTGTGCTACAAAATAATAATTAGCTATGCAGAACTAGATCGCTCCTCGCAGAGCTAGTTCTGCGAGGAGCGACGGACTAGCGCAAGAGTTCAACTATCGCTGGCTTTCGAATTTTGATAATAATTTGTTATATTATGGGCGTCAATACACAACAGTTATAAAACGCACAGAGTTTACTGCAGATGACGCAAGATACTTTCATTCAAATTGGCGTCAAACGGATAATGAGGAACTCAATTATTTTATGGCCCGCGACAAAATATGGCTCCCGCTTGCTGCTCCCAAGAGGTAGGGTGGTCTTTTATGTTTTTAAATAAATATAAAAATTTATGTTTCGAAGTTTGTTAAAGCTAGAGTTGTTTTGAAGCTACAATTAACTTGTCAATTTCCGTTGAATCGGTCCCTTACCCAGCGTTTTTGTTTTGTGTTGCTTCCTTCCCAATTCGACTCATCGCGGGACCGGCTTGCTGGCTCGTCTGGCGGCGACCGCTCGAGAGAAAAAGAAAAAGTTAAGTAACAGTTAGAACCGACGCGCGGTGCGCGGACCGTTTGCTGCTGAGACAGCGCTTCTTTATCGGCCTGTTTCCTGGGTTTTCGGTCTCTATAAAAAAACTTTATGTATTTTCAAAGCGCTTTAAATATGAATTCTTGTCGTTGCCTCTCCGTCTGCTGCGACCAGTCCCGCGATAATTTTTTGAATTGCGCCGTCAAGTTGTTCTGGATACGAACGACCGAAGGTAAGCCTCAGTTCTATGATATTTGTTTTCAATTTAAAATTATTAGACGTATGAAAGAACGGCGGCGTTAATTTTCTCTGGGTAGCAAAAGTTGCTGAGTTCTTTAAATTAGAACTGATATAGTGTTGTTGAGGTCACGTTGAGATCACGTCAAAACTTGTCACAATGGCGGTACGTATCACAATATTTATTTGTGTCATGTATACACTGGGTAACCTTCCGCTACCCTTATCTTATCACTGCGTAAAGTGCGCACGCGCACACGGGTATATTTTAGAATTTCCAATATTTAACCTTTTTGGTTTCGCCAAGAATCTGCGTGAGCATTAAAAAACAAAAAATCGCTTAAGAACCTCTCTTTCCACGGTGATTGTTTCATTACTCAACATTTTCTGTTAGTACTTCAACACGTGTGGCAATTTGTATAGTGATTTCTGTCAACTAGTGAATTTGTTTTACCCTTTAGTGAGCTGTTCATGAGAAAGCGCAGAACACCTGGCACGCATTCTGCTTAGTATGTGTTGCAAGAAGAATTTGTCACCTATTTATTTATTTGGCAAGTGCAACATGCGGGTAGCAATCATGCTTTTATTTAATTATAGATACGTGCGGTACTTCACGCAAAAGTGTAAATATAATTTTAATCGCATTCAATTTAGGGCTTTTCCTGTAAAACGTTTAGGATAGAATTTACAAACTGGCTAGCCGGCAAGTAGAGACTTGGTTTACAGGTTCACGTTTAAGTGCCAGCCTGTAATAAGATTAACTTTGGTGATTGGCCTCTTGTGCAAGTTTGTGAAAACAGCGACTCTGCTCGACCAAGCCTGTGAACGAAGCGACTCTGTTCGGTCAAGCTCAGCGCATCTCACAAGCCGAGACCACGTTGACCGTCAAATAGAATATCTTTTCTGAGTCGCTGTACCTAAAGTCACTGGTTTATGAGAAAGTAGCGCCGCTTCCTTCCCTGTCTGCTAGCCCGAAACAAACGAAAACTATCGTACATAGGACAAAACCGCGCAAGGTGATTACCTGATCGGTCTTAGTTTCCATGGCCATGGCCAATTTGGTCGATTCGAACCTTCGAAGCATCGAAAGGGTCGTTCTGAACTGGTCCCACCAAGATCGCTATGAAGCATAATCGTGCTCGAAGCGTTCCTGGCCAATATGAGCGTCGTTGGCACTGTATGCAATCAACCTAACAATCGTGCTTGATGTCGAGAGTTGAGACGTGAATACCGCGTGCCGGGAAAAGAAAAACAAGGTATTCGGCTACCCCTTTGACAAGCTGTCAAAGGACAGCCAGAGCACTAATGAATCGCTGGAGGCCGCGCCCTCTCCACCTCCCCTCCTGGTAGTACTACGTACGCCACGCATTGTCCCAACCCAACAAGTGCCCTCACACGTCTAATTTCGTGGGCCGCACCACTGGTCTGCCACAAGGGTTGCTGTCTGTTGCAGGGTTGAAAAGTCACCATCACGTGCACCACAGCGGGTTGCCCTGCTAGGTGACCACCGCTGAGGAGAGACTACGGTTTGTCTACTAGACGATCGATCTGGTCTGCTGTACTGGTCTGCGGAGTTTCAACAAACGTTGTTGCAGCCGGTCCTGGCTCGTACACTACAAAGTTGCGCATATTTCGCTATTACACTGCACCGTAGTCCGTCTCCGCGATAAAGGAAGTGGGTCGTTGAGCAATACTCTATGAAGGTTGCTGGCACTCGTTCTGCTTGAACTCAGACGCGGGTACCACCTTGAAAAAGAGGGAAGTTCAGGACGCGGTGTTGGCGGTTGAAGTCGGACACTTGGAGCCCTTTAGTGGGCGTCTCTGGTGGTGGCTTTCTTTTGCACCAGGCTGGATGGCTGCACCAATCGGTCTTTCTTGGGCAACCAGGTCCTGAGCCGTCTAATCATCAACAGCTACGCTGGAAGCCTTTTCCGTGCACGTGCACGAAAGCTTTCTCCGGGTGAACTCTGCAGGACTCCAGCAGCAAACAGTTCGATTGTGTCTAGGGGCTCGGATGTGTCAGCAGCTTCTGTAGTGACACGGGACAATATGTCGGCTTTGGCAAGAAGCTTGTCTGGAACCTGCAGCATTCTGAACCAGTACTGCATCACTTTCAGTCGTAGCCATTGAATGCGTGCCGGGAGAGTCCAGGTCCATCTGGCCGAAAAGCAAGACAAGCGGCAGTTGGACCGTCTCCATGTCGAACGATAAACCCCGTACGAACTCGTCGAACTATAGGATGGCCCACGTTGTAGCCAGGGCCTCCTTTTCTGTTTGATTATGTCGTTGTCCTGTGGCTGCCAAGCACCGAGGGGCGAATGCCACTGGACGTCTCTCCCCCGAAGGCTGGGCTCTGTAGCATTACAGCCACAAGTTCGAAGAAGCTTGCATCGGCTGGGACAATTGTTGTTAACGAAAAATAGTATATTTACATGCTGCGATTCGAGGCTACCAGTTTTTGACATTGCTAAAAGCAGACTCTCGCTAATGAGACCATGCCCAAGCCGTGTCCTTGCAAAGGAGTGCTCTTATGAGGGCTCTAATGTCCGACACATCTGGAAGGGAGAGTCTGAGATGGTTGAGTGTACCCAGGTGTTGCCTACTCCAGCCATGTCAGTTGGTAGGATCATGTCCTCGAAGGCTTGAAGCATGTTGGAGTATGCGCCGATTCATTTTGCAGACACTCTCACGATAAAAGAGAATCGTTTGGCAAAAAAGGCAGTTTCCTTGTTCAAGGTAATGCATTTTAAGAAAGTCGGCTCAAGAGTTGTTGGAGGCAGTGGCCTGCAACGTGTATACGGCGTGGATACAATCAACATGGTGTCGTCTAGCATTCACACTGTGCCTCTGAGGCCTTCCAGAATTCCTGACATCTGCTTCTGGAAGAATTCTGACGCCGAGGTGATTCAAAAGGGCATCCGGCAGAAACAGTAACGCCCGAAGAGGCGTAAGAAAGTTTAAAATTCTTAGGACTTCATCAAGAGCTTCACCTGGTAGAAGCTCGTATTAGCGTCGAGCGTCGAAAGAACCATGACCTTCCCGAGAAGCCCAGTACATTGTCGGCGGTTGGGAGGTCGTCACGTCCACTTAGGCCAGCTTCCTTCAGCTTCGTCAAGTCGACGCGAGCCTGTAGTTAGCGGAAGCTTTGGGGACCACTAGTTGTCGTGCACACTTATCGACTTTGCGAATCACACCTTGCCGCTCGATCTTCTGTAGCTGACATTTCACGGTGCTTTGCAGAGGGGGATGCACCGTGGAACTCTGATCAAGAAAAGAACCGCGTCTGGCATCAATCTGAACTTGTACTCCTATGGGAGTGTGCCAAAATCTAAAAAAGGTGCTTGGGATGGGAGAGCTTGTACTTGGACTTGCCGATACCAAGTGTCTGGACCGCAGAAAAATCCAGGAGGAAAACGGTCATGGACCTGGAACGCATCCAGAGGAGGCCCATGGGGCCCGGGCCCACCCCGATATCTTCCATTTTGCTAAGGCCCCTCTCCCCCTCCCCCTCAAAAGCATTTTGTCATGGGCGCCCCCCCCCCCCCCCCCGAATCAAAAGCCTGGCTACGAGCTTGGTGATGAATATGACGACATACAGCCGTTGATATCTGGTCTTACGACTCAGCATAAACGTGGCCATTATGGAGCAGAAGACATTGGGTGGCTACACTTCCGGTCATTACATAACATTATCGACTTGGTGAAGGGTCGATGAAAGGCTAGGGAAGGCCTCCAAGATATCTGAGACTCATCCCGAGTCCACTTTGAAAGGTTACATCTGGTTGTTGACCGTGATGTCAATGTTTCTGGCATTTTCCGAACTGTGAACCGCTTGCAGCTCTATTCCCGCAATACTCGTCGGCCGTCTATTCTTGGCGCGGCATTCTCCCATGCAGTAGAGCAACGTGCGTATCTGGGCTCCCCCGTATTTCTGACATAGACCAGAGGCAAAGCCGCAGTCGAAGAACAGGCTTCGCCATGCAGGTCGAGCTGGAATTCTCAAAGTCGAAGCGGTCAGGTTGGCGCAAAGAAAGGTCTTCCCATGACGGTGACTTACCTTGCTCGGTCATGGCGGCGAGGCAGATGACGTGCTGACTATTGGTGAGCGGGAGCAGGCCTGCCTACCGGTCGGCAGCAATGCAGGCAAGAAGTCTGGTGATTGGCTTTGCTGCTGCAGCTGAGGTACAGCTCGATGGGACTATCACTTGCCAGTCGGTAGGCGGTAGGCCTAACTCACTCTCTGGCCGAACTGTGCGGGCTGTGAGCCGTGCGAACAGAATCGGCAACGTGAAAGGACAACGTGCAGATCCCACTTATTACACCAGGTCGAGAGTTAAGACGTGACACCGGCGTGCCGGGGAAAGAAATACAAGGTTTATTAGGCTACTGTCGTTTATGAACTAACTCCCACAGGATGGCCAGAGCACCACAAAATCAGGAATGGCCGAGCCCTCTACACTTATGTCCACTGATATCTTACAATGATATTGCTTTTCTTACGTATTTCAAGACAAGACAATTTTTTTCAATGTCTACAAGCAGCGATGCCGCGTATGGTGGTGGTACGAAGATGTACGCTTGTTTCGTCGGCGTCTGGATAGCAAAATATCGGTTATCAAAAAACGTGTCTAGGGAGCAGCCCGTCACCACCGAATTCAGATAGCCCCAATGACAATGGAGAAGTCAACGAGAAACTGCTCATTTCCTGAACCGAAATGGCGACCATACAGGAACCTTGGCGCTACTTTCCGGAGATCCAGTGACTTTAGCTTTACCAGCATCGCGTTTAGTAAATTAAGCACAAAAGCACACCTACGTCATAGTGCATTGCGCCCGCCTTTTATGCGTGCAAAAAAAAACAAGAAGCGGAATTGCATGAGTTTGGAGAACCTAGAGCCATTCTATATGGCTGCTTTAGCTGCCATATACATAGGGTTCTTCGTTTTCGGGTAAAACCCGATATTACCCGATTATTGCACCCCCAACACGTTTTATGAAAATCGGGTTAAACCCGATCTCTCTCCAAATACCAGTCTTGAAATCAGCCGAATTTATGAAAAATAAGAACAATTCTGGATCTGTTTCAGAACTGCTTCCTTTGTCACTTGTTTGATGGTAACAAACTTCTTCGATTTGCATTACCTCTGTGTAAAAACTTCCACTTCGGTCTAGAAGACGACGAAACAGCGAATAGAACAAGCCAGGGCACGAGAAAATCGTCGGTTGATCTCCTCGTGCCCTGGCTTGTTCTGTCCGCTGTTTCGTCGTCTTCTAGACCGAAGTGGAAGTTTTACACACTGCCCCGAAATGAACTTTGTTCATTTTACATTTACTTGGTAGCAACTTCTAAAGGTAAAAGCAGTTGAATGGGTCTTTTTACAAATACTCTGCCGGGTAATCTGATGGTACCAGATCGTATTTTTCCGTCTCTTCCGATAGAAACGTCTTCAACCGTTCCCATCTGCCATCGCTGTCTCGGTAGTAAGTTGTCTTTGATTAGGACAAGATCTCCAACTTTTATGTTCTGCGTCTTCGAGGTGATGGTTCTTTCGCATATTTCTAGTCTCCAGTAAGTATTCTGTTGACCACCTCCTCCAGAATCTATCCAGAACCTCTTCGCGGTGTTTACACATTTTAAGAAGTTGATCTGCAGAAGTGTGGGTAACCTCTGTAAGTCCAAGTGTGGGAAAAGATGTCGGTCGTTTTCCCGTAAGGAAATTAGCTGGCGACAATGCCTCTGGTTCTCCTATGTCGTTGTAGACGTAGGTGAGGGGTCGTGAATTTATAACAGCCTCTACTTCTGTCAGTACTGTGTAGAGTTCATCGGAGGTTAGACTCCTGCAGCCAAGGGCTGCAGATGGGAACGGTTGAAGACGTGCAGATGGCAGATGGGAACGGTTGAAGACGTTTCTATCGGAAGAGACGGAAAAGTACGATCTGGTACCATCAGATTACCCGGCAGAGTATTTGTAAAAAGACCCATTCAACTGCTTTTTCCTTTAGAAGTTTCTACCAAGTAAATGTAAAATGAACAAAGGTCATTTCGGGGGCAGTGTGTAAAAACTTCCACTTCGGTCTAGAAGACGACGAAACAGCGGACAGAACAAGCCAGGGCACGAGGAGATCGACCGACGATTTCACGAGCAGCGGGAGCAGTGGGGCCGGCCGGCTCCAACCGTCTTCGCCTAGCTTCGATGTCCCTTTTCTGACTGTAAATAGTGTACATAAAGTTGCTATCGATTTAAACACCATAACGTCCAGAGGTTCTTCTATAACCTCTGCATATAATCGCTTCAGAATGAGTCAGAAGGCAGAAATATACTGTAAGATCAAGCGCCAATGCTATATCATATATTTGGTTGACTTTTGTTTGTGTAAATAACACATTTCAGGTACTTGCCCCTCATAAATAAGACCCGAAAAAACCCGATTTCCTAATGTCTTCAGGAAGACCCGATTTTTCACCGATTTTCAGCCTGAAAAATAGCGCCCGATTTTTACCCCAGATTTTTGAAAAATACAAAACCAAAAAAACGAAGAACCCTACAGATACAGTATCGCTAGAAAAACCCCTCAACGACGGAAACAGATGAAATGAACCCATTCAATATGACGGTGCCCTACGCACGAAACACGTCGAACGTACAAACAAGATGGCCCCGGCCTATGTTTTCTCTAAACTGCCATCTAGATTTAAGGACCACCGCCAAGCCTCAAGGGATTCATTGCCACTGCGGACACCCATTTCGCGTCATATGGGCAGTATGAAAAGGTTTACTACTCTACTGATGGCGACGTGTCTGATTCATGATAAAAGAGTATGCACATGGGCTAGTTGGTAGTTCAGTATAAAGAATAAAAACACTAAACACGACGAACAAGGAGAAGATTGATGGACACCTCAGAGCACAAATTTCAACATATTATTACTAATAAAAGGCTTATTTTATATCAATAAGCTTCAGTGGAATTGGCGCTATGTGGCATTTTCTATTCTCTCCACTGGCCGTTCCTTTTAGCACCTATAAAATGGTTCACAAGTTTTTGCCGGTCACATCCAGGGAGAAGGGAGCATTACTGTTGTGTTCGAGAAACACAATAAACGAACTATTTTTTTTCAAAGCGATACATTAGCCGAGGCCTTTAAATGGAGACTTAATTTAGATAAAAAAAAGGCTGTGAGAACTGTGTGACCATATGAATAGCGTTCCTGAATAAACCCATTTTTTGCCAGCAGTATTAGGCTTATTGTATTATTCGAAAACTCGAATACCAGCAATCGAAAGTCAAATTGAATTATTTCGTCAATATAATATATATATATATATATATATATATATATATATATATATATATATTTGCTAGTTTTATTTGGAATTTAGATATTCGCACACCCATGAAGATACGTAGTCGTCGGCAGAGTTAGTGCAAGTAATACGTAGAAATTATACTTACCTCGCTAAGGAACAATATAAAGAAATACGGATCAGTAACCCCGACGAGGCCATACACAAAGGGGTGTTTGACCAAGATAGTGATGACATGAAAACTATTTCTATACAAAACGAGTCAAAATATTTTAAAGTTTTCTGCCTAGTATTTAATATAAATTTCCTTCACCCTTACGCAGACGCAGACCGCCAAGCAGACTCTAATTGAATAAAGCTTGAGGACTTCACTCTCTTTTGCATGCAGGTGTACCTGAACTGTTAAAAAAATGTTCTTTATTATTTGAGGAGCGAGAGATACAGTGATGAGTACATATCGCTGATGTAGAATTTGATGCCCGAATAAATCTAAGGGTAAGCTGGAGGTGTTAGGTGAGCCGCGCGAACCTTTGGCTCACGCTTTTTCGTTCTGCAATGCGTACGAAGTGAGCGCCTTGAAGAAGGTGCTCACTTTGTTTTCCTTCAGGAGGTCAACGCAGAGAAATATGTGGTTTACAGATGCCTTAAGTACATTTTTGTTTGTATTGTAGGATTAGCACACGACTTTTCATGGGTGATCCACGTACTAGGAACACACTATAGAAACCCCATTTGTTTTATTGTACCGTTTTGGACATTATGGTTAACAGGCGCAGTTAACGAGCTAGTTTCTTAGTTGTGGTAGACTCTGAAAACAACAGAGCTCATTCTATTTGTTCTGTCTTTCAAATAGGTGGATCATGTCAATATTTATAATTTCTCAAATGATTAGAGATTTACCAACGTAATTTGTAGCGTCAACAACGGAACATGTCATTATAACAAGAACATTATAATAAATGTTAATTACTTCTTTCTTCACTAGCAGCTTCAGCCCCACTCACGAGGTCAGTCCCACTTTCTGTACCTGCATCTGAAAAGAAATGTATGATTTATTAGCATAATATTAACGCATGCTTGTGCGTGGATTATGCTGATTACTCATTTTGAACAATAGCGCAATCACTGGGATACTCTATATTGCGTAATATCATACTTGCTATAACTAGTTTAATGCATACCCCGTCAGCTCACAATCTAGAATCGCTCAGTTACATTTTGAATTTGAACTGTTACGAATGCTTATTTAGAGGCTAAAATATGTTATATTATGCCACCAAGCAGCAAGGTGTGAAACAACTGTGGGGAACAAAGTTCTCTGCCTATTTTTATTTACAGTTTATATACACGTCGAGTTCGGTCGGGAGCTGCCTGTGTTTTGAGCTCGGCCTCTGAGCTCGTTCTCTCTTGTCCACCTCTTTTTCCTTCGTCCGAACAGCCGGTTGCTGCAGGTACTGCCCCTCCAACAAGGAGGTCGTTGGAAAACGCCGGGTTGGGGTGGTAGGGGTGCCCAAGTGACAAAGCGCTTTGGCCTGTCAGGATGCCTCTGTGACTTGTTATTGCAAACAATTCTTCCGCAAGTATTAGGGTATAAGTGTTGGTGGATGTCCTTCTATGCGGCTGAAAGCTTGGAAAGCCGAGTCGCTCTAATTTCACGGTGTTGAGTCCTTGTGTTTGCCTTTGAGTATATCAGTGAGAGGCAGGAGTGTTGAAGCGCAGTTGGGGATAAAACGCGGATAGAAATTTATGAGACCCAGGAACTCTCTGAGTTTATGAATGGTTGCTGATTGTGGAAAAACCTCAATTGCTGCGACGTTTTCGGGAAGTGGGAAGACTTCCTGTGTGATCCACTTAATGACCCAAACAATTCAACGTCGTGACTCCAAACTCGCATTTTTGCTTGTTGATTATGAGTCCATGTTCTTCAAAGCGCTCAAAATCAGTGTAAGATGCTGAATGTGTTGTTCGTCGTCATGGCTGTAGATTGACAGGTCGTCAACGTAGGCATAAACGAAGGGAAGTCCACGAATAACGTGTTCGACGAAGCGCTGAAATCTTAGTTCTCATAGAACTAACTATGGCCTGCAAATGTTAAAATATACTTTACCACATTTACTTAACAGCTTTATTAGTCGTGACTTTCAACTGGACTCCCACTCCATGAATGAGCTTCGAAATTACTATGTTCAATAACCGCACAGTGTAACGGTTTTTGTGACAATCTGTCCGCTGCCAAGGGTGTTTTTGTAACAGCTACTTTTTTTGCTTTTGTTTGTTTGCGTGAGCTGTTATGTTTCTCGACAATGTAGGAGGTCGGGGACCCGTCAAGCTGTTTTCACAGCTTTTTTCCCCGGCCTCACCCTTCATCATTTGATGAAAAAATAAAGGCATTATTATTATTAAGTGCATTGTGGCTGATACTCTGCATCATAAATTCTTAATCGGTTTGCCTAGTGCAGGGTGGAACTCATGAAATGTACTTGGGAGCAGCCACGGGAGCAGCTGAAACAGCTGTTTTGGAGCAGATTGGGAGCAGCTAAAAATACATTATGGAGCAGGCTAGGAGCAGCCCAGATCAGTTTTCATTGCACTCATGTGTCTTAGACAAGCACGGGAGGAATTTCAATTGTGCTTAGCAGCACAGATGAACATGAGTGGTTAGGAACATAGGTAGATGGGATAACAGTGTAACAGATGCGAAAACTTGAAACTTTGTGAGCCTTAATGGGAACCAAAAAGAAAGTATCATATATTTCTGAAGATAGTGTCCTTGACATTTTCTGAGTGGCTTTCAGTTGCTCAAAATGGAAACCAGCACTGCTTATCGCACAACCCACACGTGCTCGACATAGTAATTATATGTGCGAACCACGTAACGTGCGTAAGCAACGGACGTGCAGTTGCGCGGAGGAACAGGGCAACAAATTTCGAGTTTATCCTATGGTGCAACTCAATATCGAATCAGAAGACTACGAATAGAGAGTTTTAGTAGATCGTTCCGATGACTTCGATAACCATACCCGATACTCTGCCTCCGCCTTTGCGCTTACATAAATAGTATCGTTATCAAGGGTATCGGAGGTATCGGAACGATCTGCTAAAACTCTCTATTAACGGAGTTATCGTATTCGAAGCGATAAGCATGGAGCAAGGTTAAAGTACGCCGAGCAGATCTACCGCTTGCCTGAGAGCTGCTGGCTGGCAAGGTTTCGTATCGGACCGCGTCTCAGCTTTATGAAATCACGATTTATCTTGTGGGAATACGGTTCCAACTTCTAACGATGAAGTACTAAAAGGAATATTTTGCTCATTTGTTTTCAACTGGCTGACAACTGGATCCCGGGCCGCAGAGCCTCAGGCAATCTGATGCTTAACGACTCCACCTCACCTCGGCCGACTTGCTTAACCGCTTATGCTTGAAAGATAACAATCTACTCGCAGGTGGTGTAGCGCTTGGAATCCGACCCCGAAGTTTTTTCGCCTGCGTCCGAATCGAGATACACACGGAGAATAAAAAGAACAAAGGATTGCAAGGACGACCAAGCTAAACGCGCTCATTGTTGCCAATCGAGTCGATAAAAACCGAAACCAAGACAAAATGCAATTTTTTTTTTTTTATGGCGCACGTTTTGCGATTTGGCGCATAATGGCGCGAGGTATTGGCTATGGCGCAGTTTCTGCAACACGGCACAGGACGGCGCACACAAATGCGTCTGGCGCAAAATGGCGCAAATGGCGCAGCCGTTCCACCCCTGCTAGTGGAAGTCCAAATCTATGTAAACAATATTAGCAACTTCTCTTTCTTTACCGATTTTTATCAACACATCCGAATGCATGAGAAAAAATTCCCCGCAATCTTCAGGTAAAGCGAAAAAAATTGTCAAGGTGCAGGCGAGGTGGTGTATGTTGATCATGATGTTGAAATCCTGAGACTTAGAAGAAACTTAAAAAAAAAGTGTAAGAAGCCAGAAATAAGGGGACAGACAAACGTCTCAAACTCAACTAACAGATTTTATTCCGTCCACAGCTTTTATAACCACCTCCCAAGGTCATCGCCAACGCACACCGATGCGCTTTTTTCCAGTACAACAACAAAGAGGAATTTTTATACCCCAGAAGCACACCATTCTACTCTGTAAGGACGCTCCTTAACAAAACGCAAAAGAGCGACAGCATACGTCCAAAACCAAAGACAGAACCGCACGCTTCATACAATGACCCCTTGAATAATACAGAGAGAACATTCTGAACAGAACATACACACACACCAACAAACACGAAACAAGTACAGCGTGAAAAAAAATAATACATTCACATTTTGAGAAGCATTTTGGAATGGTTTCTAGCAGTAGTGAAGCTTGACTGACAGGATTGCCCGACGTATTTATTCGAATCCATTCTTTCACTACACGTTTCATGTCATTAGATTCTCTGCATAGCACTTGTGTTCCTGACCAGTCAACCGCACAACTGTTATACGTAAGACAATATAATAACCATGTAAGAACTATTGGCAACATATGTAAAAACATGTAAGTACTGTCAGGCTCCAACGTTCCCCTAAACACCTGATCTAAGACACCTGTAAACCATGGCCACTCATTCCAACCGCCAGAACCAACCACTCCTCCAGGCTACTTCTTCTTTCTCCTCAACTCGGCGGCTGTGCATGGCAACGGTCGCCGAGTCTCGTCCGCCAAACCCATACCTTACAGTACCTATATAAGAAACTTGTTAGAAGTTTCCTATAAGTTTCTTATATGGTTCTTAAATTTTCTTATATATCTTATATAGTAATTATATACTTCTTATATGCTTCTTATATGGTTCCTATTTGTTCTTATATATCCTGTATAATTCATATGTGTTTATTGGATACTCCCCCAGTCTCGGGGTTTTGTCCAAAATGTTAAACCATCACCAGCTTGTTTGCGCCCTAACGTTTTGTTTGTTAGTACAAAAAATGTCTCATACAAACGGCTTTTTTCACTATTCGGCAAAAATAATAAATATCTCCCGGTGTGCATCAGTTGGTCGAATCTTCTGTAGGTTTAAAACTTTAAAGGAACTAAGGGCACGAGCTTCACAAGTGTAAATTGTACTTCCTGTGCCCATTTGTTTGTTAATCATAAAAGAAACATATATTCTTCAAATTATTTGATCTATGCACCAGTTCATTCTAAGGCGACGTCTTGAAATGACTACAGAAAAAGGCGCCTGGATCGAACAAGAGGAGGCTGGTTTACTGGGGTGAAAAAGGCCTAACAAACCGCGCTCAATTCTGGACGAAAAGTCTAAAATAATGAAGACCCGCTCGGTTCCCACAGATCTATGTTAAAAGCAAAA
This sequence comes from Ixodes ricinus, assembly GCA_037355805.1. Lineage (NCBI taxonomy): Eukaryota > Metazoa > Arthropoda > Arachnida > Ixodida > Ixodidae > Ixodes > Ixodes ricinus. The sequence goes on from JAZHYW010008432.1 coordinate 17,706, forward strand.
TGCCAATTCTATGCGAAAATTATTTCAGGTGCGAGAACGTCCACGTTCAATTTCAAGCTACATCTCACGGTCACTCGCATTTATCTGGGGTTTCTTTTTTTCACAGGAGGACTTGCTTCATGCATTCAAAGCCTAGACGACGTCGACTAAACCTACCATTACCATCTCCAAGCCAATATTTTATATACTTAATAAAAAGCTTACATCTGCACTCTTAAAAACAGTCCCAGTGGGGGCGGTCTTTTCTATTTTTAATAGGAGCCTCTGTTTGTCAGAAAGCTTAAACTCTTTGGCTGACATGACGACTTGCCCAAATCGGTATAGGCGGGATGACAAGCTATTCGGAAAGCGACTCCTCCTCAAATGTTATTGAGTCTAAGAGCGCAGTCGTGTTTATTTTTGTCTTGTATTACTGCCCTGTTAAAATATGTAGCAGAATGGCAATTTGTTGCGGTTGTGGGAATAGTAACTTGTTGCCGATTATAGGAAAGTTCATATCTGAAACAGTTTTTTTTTTAATAATTATATGTTGCATTTTTCTGCCCCGGCAAAAGGTATTTCTGATCATAATGCACTGAATGCAAAGGTACAAGCGAGCTGGACAAGAATAACGATAATAATCCCTGGAGAAGGGAGGAAAGGCGACAAAGAACCAACAGAAATCTCCAAACACAGCTATGTGACTGGTGCGCTACTGAAAAAAAAACAGCTTGTCACTGGTACCGAACCAGGGACCTCTCCATTTCTAGTAGAGCGCTCGGCCTACTGAGCTAACAAGGATTTTGATGTCAGTAGAGCAAACTGGTTTTAACACTCCACCAGTGTAACACGAATTAGACTGAACGGCCTGCATTTTAAGGCGATCATGATACGCAATTCATGCAAAGTTGCAAGGATTATTCTCTTTATTCTTATCCAGCTCGCTTATATTTTTCTTTGATTACATAATCACCATAAACTTAAAATTTAGGCCGTTCAACTTTCTTGTAGTTAGACTGGTGACGGCTGTTAAAACCAGTTTTCTATACTGATGTCTAACTCCTGTTTAGCTCAGTTGGTAGGGCGCTCCCCTGGAAATGGAGAGGTCCCTCGTTCCATACCAGGACCAGGCTGATTTTTTCGGTGGGGCACCAGCACGGTGTAAGATACACTCTTTAGTTGAGGACACGGCGGGGCTGTATGCGTGGTGAGAGGAATCAGATAGGCTTCGTTTAACGGGCATCCGAAAGGCTGCATCATTCCGCGGCCACCGTGCCCGCGGCTGACAGTGTCACCGGAGGCCAAACGGCGAAACTGTGTGAGAGCGAAAAAAATGTCCTCGTTGCCATGACACCCCGGTACAGCGTGGTCTTTCTGCACGTGCGACAACCTCGCTGGAGCTCTGCGCGTGTGGAGCATGAGGCGGCACGAGCCGTCTTGGGCACTGCTTCCTGCCTCCTGCGTCTTACACCGTGCTAACCGTGCCCATAGTGCCCACGGGTCGACGAGTCATCTGCCGGCGCCGCTTGAAACCATAGTGAGAGAGAGAAGAGAGAGAGAGAGAGTGAAAAGTGAACTTTATCGGCACATCGCGAAGAGCGCGCTGTCCTCACCTGAAGAGTATTATCTTACACCGTGGGCATCAGTCACCTAGTTGTGTTTGGATATATGTTTTTCCTTTGCACCCTCGTTTCCTTTCTTCAAGTAATATTATCGAATTTTTGTATTTGTATTTCCAAATACCTTTATATATTTTAAATGAATTTTCGACATGTATAGAAATAATTAGCACATATCTATTCTAGTATCCCTATTGTAGCTGTCTTTGCGTGCATCTCAGTATTTGCATTTCCGAATACATTTCAAAATATCTCTATCCAACCTTGATTGTACGGCTCATTTTGAAACTCCACTAACGTTTGACGAGACGATATTAACTGTGTTTCTTAACTATAGCGTGCATAGTTCTTACAAAACAGACAAGAACGCAGGCCAGCTGGTGCTGTTTCAGCGCCAGTGCGAGCGAAGGAAAAGATGAAGAGCGAGCTCCGCTTCCAAGCTTGCCGGCGATGCACGAGCGCGCGCTGTGCCTCCTTCGTTTCTCTACCTCTATAGAGGTAGAGAAACGAGCTTTCTGGCGTGGTCATGTTGCTTGAAGCTATAGCCTCAGGCAACATGACCACGCCAGAAAGCCTCGCTCGCACTGTGCTGAAACGATGAAACGTGTTGGTGCTTGCGAGGGCACCTAGTGTGCACGGAATAACACACGACAATACGTACTGTCCGACGACTTTTCACACCTCAGTCAACGGTTTCAGAAGATGCCCTGCCAGTGAATACCGACGGCACGGCGTCCGCCTTGAGCTTCGCGTATTTTGTTGAGAAGCCAGTGTCGGAAAACGAACGCAAGTATCGTTCGTAGCACTCCGGAAATAAATAATCAGAGCAGATCAATAACCGGGCCGTAGGCGACGAGGGACTTTGAGAATCCGATCGCTGTCCGGCGTCAGTCTAAAATTTCCGACGTTGAGTGTCGGCAGGAAGCGTATGAAAGATCACTCCTGGGCTGCTTAGCTGGTAGCGAGAACAGGCAGCGACGCAACACCGCGAACCCCGCCTTTGCGCCTTTTAGCGGCCATAACACCCAGGCATCGGAGACTCTAGTCAGTTACAGGTTAAGAAAAGTTTTCAAGGAAAAGAAGGGATGGGGAGAAGGAAGCATACGAAATGCTAGAGAGAGGGTTTCTCCAGATGATTCCAAAGAGAGAGAGAGAGAGAGAGAAACTTTTTTCGATCCGAGTGCGGAGTGAAACTTCAGCTCCGAGTGGCGGAGCTAAAATATTTTCTCACAACCTATAATAAAGCGGAGTTTCGCATTAAAAAAAAAGAACTCAAGAAGCGCGCTCTGACTTCGCGTTACAGAGAATTGTAAACGTCAATCAATTTTAACGTGAAACGTTATTGGGCTAGTTGCTCCGGATTTCGTGACTCCGGATTAAGTGAAGCTTAAATAAGTGAAGCACATTTCGTGAAGCCGTGGTCTGTGACGTAACATGACTTCAGTTTCCCTGCTGATTTCAGCGGGAAAATTGACATCAGGTCACCCCAACACCAATTCAGTTTCTCCGCTATATTTAGCGGGAAATATGACGTCAAATGACTTTGTGTCACGTGGCCTGTAGATACCTCCACTTTTCCTGCTAGATTTAGCGAGAAATTTGATGTCACGGGACCTCAACGCCAATTTAGTTTCCCCGCTAAATTTATCGGAGAAAATATTGTCTCACATTTATCAGAGAAAATATTGTCACAAGACTTCATATCACGTGACCTATATAAAAATTCATTTTCCCCCTAAATTTAGCGGGAACGTCGACGTCACGTGATCTAAACGCCAATTCAGTTTAACCGCTGGGAAAATTTATGTCACGTGACCTCAACACCAATTCAGTTCCCCCGCTAAATTTAGCAGGGCAAATGATGTCACATGACTTCATGTCCCGTGACCTGTAAACAACTCTCAGCTTCCCCGCTATATTTAGCGGGAGATTTGCATTGTATCGATGGCATATCGGAGCAGCCACGAGGTGCAGCTGCTGGGTGTGTTCAGGTAAGGATGGTCGTGGTGGTGTCATGTCTCTTTTTTGTATTCATTTATATTTTTTATATTAGGTGGCGAAACCAGTTCACACAACCGGTCAGACCTTACTTTTTCATGATACTTCCTTGTATTCGTGAGAAAAATCGCACTCGGGAGAAGGTTGAAACAACGATTTTCCCAACTGCGCGGTGACGTAACTTTGAGAACCGGAGGAATAAAAAATGCAGCTTGCTACACCATCTACATTTTTACGTTCAATGCACGCATAATTTACTGCCAGAATTGTTGAAGTTACCCTATATGAACATATACTTGAAGCGAAATAAAACGCCAAACTTGGTTTCTTGAGAAAATCTTACATGAGCTAAATCTTTTTGTGCCGAGTATTTCATGCTTTGTGAATTCTCAGTAAATTAATTAGCGTTCTACTGTTGAACGTATTTTCTGCATTGCGACCGGAATTTTCGTCAAAATGGAAAAAGCCATAATTTTGCAATTTTTGTACTGCCATTAAAAAAATGATGAGTCTTGATTTTCTTTAGATATTACCCGATGGGCCCTAATGACCGGTAATTACAAATCTGCAAGAACATGTCGCATTATTTTGTTTTAAAACAAAAAAATAACCAGGTCGTGGTTGCATCAATTACCGCTGGTGCGTTTCTGTCTTAATGACAGGTGGTACAATAGCGACGGATGCCACAGTATCTGTACTTGGTCATAATAATGCCCAGGCGCCATGAAGCACTTTAGAAATAACACGAACTTCTTTTCATCGTTGATCTGGCTAATATTGCCAATGAATACTGAACCTTACGGTGCGTCCAATACTTATTAAGGTGTCCTACTTGGCTGGTTAGGTGCTCATCGTGCTACCTTTTCAGTAGTACTTTAATATGAATAGTTAGCTAACAAAATAATTTGATTCGTCGTTTTAGAAACCGCTAGGACCGAGCGATGTTACGGAAGCCTTTGGTCCGACTGATAATGGGCGCGGCGTGAACGGAAGGTTAAGCCGGTGGTATCTTAACTTATTGTAACGCATGGCGTAGCTGGACTCCACGCCGGAGCATAATCGAGACGGCGGAGGAAAACAAGTGTTTCTTGATGCAGACTTCATTCCTCCTGCGGTGGCACAACAGCCCCTCACCACGGAAGACTAAATACGGAGTACGGAGGAGGCGAGGTGTGGGTAGAAACAAGGTTGGTGAAGAAAATGTCAATGCACTGCCTGTGTACTCTTAACGAGCAAGGTGATTGCTTTGGGCAAAGCCCGAATAAGGAAGATGGTGTGCGTGTGAAAATCAATGGAGAGACCCAGTGGGTTCCAAAACGCTCCATAACCCGATCCCTGCGCGAAGCATCCGGCGTCTACAAACTAGCCCACCCCAGCTTTGCATTAGCCTCACAAAGTTTATATCTTCGCGACCTCATTGGGTGAAGTGTTTGCCACACCGGTAGTTGTATGTTTGTACCTACCGTGCCAAGTTCCATCTATGTCTCGTGGTGTCGAAAAATACGACAGGGGATTCACGTTCTGCGGAAGATGTGCAGGCTCTCTGTGTATGTCCACACCCTACTTCCCTCTGCTTCCTCGGCAAGTGCGACCAGTGCCCAAGAGCGGAAGAATCGACATTGGAAAAATTTGATATTGGACATGATGAGGAGGTAGTCTTCGCCACGTGGGAATTGGTGGAGTTAATTAAGAAGGGGCTTATGGCCGCAGCGTTTATCTAGGAGCTTAAACAAAAACTGTGATGAAGTGGCTCCTCACAACTACCTACGACGCGTGCAAGCAAAGGCAATACATGACCAGAAGCAGTCTTGCGAAAGGGGTGCTATTGTTTTCCACTTTAACCTTGCCGAGAATTTGACCGTGGTGCTTCCAGACGAGGTACAGGCCTACCATTGGCAAAAGAAACAAATCAGCATCTTTACGTGCGTTGTAATGTCAAGGAAGTCGACGCGGAGCTATGCCGCTATTCGCGACGATCTAAGTCATGACTCGGCGCAGCTTGGCCTTGTCAAAAATTAAGGCACACCTCTAGGGCAACGCACCAATCTACTCCCGCCCATTTTAAGAACCCTTACCAGCTTCACTAGTTGCAGTGCAGCGAGCTCCAGACGACGAAGTGTATCTTTTCGGCAACAGGGCACGGCAAGAATGCATGCGACGGGGCAGGGGGGCTTGCAAAACACCACGCCTACGGAGGGCGAGCTTGAGGCATTTCGAGAACGAAAGAAACTAGAGTGGAAGGACTCTTAAGGGGTGCCTGAGATCCAGTCACTTTACATGTGGAAATATAAAAAATCGAATCAGGAGAATTCCGTGTGCGTGGCACGCAGCGTGCACTCTGAGTGGAAGAAGCCCTCAGTCCCTTGCCCGTGTTCTAGCAGATTGCTTGTGTCACCAAATCCGGCTCCGCCTGGATATATTAAAGCCTCTTCTCGTTGAATTACCGGAAGACCAACCCAGGCGTACATCGCAGTTTCAAAATGCCATGCCCTTCAATATAAACAAGACCCCGCGGGACAAACGGTTCGAATGCCTTCATGCACCTGGTTTGATATATCGCGTTGCGCTTCCAACCACGCTCTTTTCGTCTCTCAAGAAATGCGACCTGTGGGAACACGAAGTCTGCTCTGACTTGGAACCGTGATATTCGATATGCGAAAAAGCGGAATGAGTTAGGGAAAAGCGACGGTGGAAGTCCACGCTCATGCTGGGAAAGCCTCTGCAAGAAGTGTGTGGGCGTGTCAGTGTGTGTCAGGCCTCATCGAGCTGCCCACTAGGCCACCGTGGGATCCACCGGTACCAGCCCCTTCGGATAATGCAACGGAAAAGGCCCTAACTCAAGGACCAGTGACAGATTAGACACTGCCTCCACCCGCTAGCTCCTCAGTACTGCAATCTGGTTGGGAGTAATTCAGGATTTTAGGAGTTCAGCTTTCAAGTGTCTAATAATTGTTTTTCTTCTGTATATTCGCTAGGTATTTTTTGTATTTTGCCGCCCGCGCACCGTCTGGGTAGAGTGCGAAGACAATATATTGCCACGTTCCGGTACTTGTCAACCCCATTATATTATTTCTGTTTTTATCTAAATCATCGTCTTAGTTAAACTCCCATTATTTTAACACCTGTGTTACGTCCTCTTTATTGGCAAGACCTCACCGCTGTGTAGGTCGGTCGACTGATCAGCAGTTCTTTCTTTCGTTTTTGTTTATAGTGAACCACGAACCTTTGCGTGCGACGGTTTATGGCATTCAGTGGCGGCGCTGGTTGATTCACACCAAGAGCGTTCTAATTGTAAATAAACATCTGCAGCTTTTTGCACTCTATGACCCTTTGGAATTTCCGTAAAATATTTCCCAGATTTATAACTCTCTTGGCCCCCTAGACCCAGTCACAGATCATGACTTTTTCTGAATGCGGATGAGGCGTCACAAGAAATCCTGTTGGAGCGACTTGCGTAGCGCCCAAGCCCATACTTGGCTGTTGCCTCTGACACTGACCCGCGTAGGCTACCTAAATCTCCTCTAACTCAACCTTGATTTCCACTCATTCGCCATTATTTTCGAGATATAAGCTGGTATCGTTCTGCCCTAGACACGCCCGCCATCGGTCAGGCAGAAGCATCCGCAATGTCGCTCGTTCCAAGCGATGCCTAGAGAAATGAAACAAACCACTTTGTCAGCAAGCTTTCGAGCGGTGCCCAGAAATATGAATAAAATTATTTTGTCAAACAGATACTAATTGTAAAGTACTAACTTGAAATGTTCGCACGATGAACATCTAACCAGCCAAGTATAACACCACAATATGGATTGGACGGGCCGCAACGTTCAGTTTTCATTGGAGATATCAGCCACATCAGCGATGAAACCACGTTCACGTGCTATTTTTAGAGCGCTTTTCGGCGCCTCGGCAATAATATGACCAAGTGCGGTTACCGTTGCATGCGTCGCTCGTGTACCCCTAGTCGTTAAGAAAGAAACGTCCCAGCGTTAATTGATGCGACCACGACCTGGTTACGCATTTATTTTCTTGTTTTAAAACAAAATGATGCAACACGTCTCTGCAGATTTGCAATTACCGGTCATCAAAAGCGCATCGGGTAAAATTTATAAAAAAATCGAGAAGGATTATTTTTTTATTGCAGCACAAAAATTGCAACATTTTGACTACTTTTTTGATGTTGACGAAATTTCCTGGCGCAATGCAGAAAACACTTCCAACAGAAGAACGCTAATAATTTGTTAAAAGTTCACAAAGCAGAAAACACTGGACACAAAGAGTTTCAGCTTTAAAATAAAAATTTAAAGTGACTTAAAAGTTCGGTGAAAAATGGCCTCACTATGTAATATTTGCTCCAGAGGCCAAGTTTGGCATTTGATTTCGCTTGAAATATATGCTCATATAAGTTAATTTTAACTAATTCTGGCAGTAAGGTATGCGTGCATTAAACGTAAATATTTTGATTCCGTAGAACAGTGGTTCTCAAATGGGGGTCCGCGAAGGCACTCTAGTGGTCCGCGAAGCCCTGCCTCATCAGTCAAGCCCGGCAATAAACGGTGTGTTTTTTTTTCTGATTGAGAAGAAACGTTCACAATTTCGCTTGAGTTTTCTCGTGTGTATCTCAATGAGAGACGTCTACTTCACACAGCACTTTGTAATATGCATTTATTAAATCATTATCACAATTAACCTATACATTTTGCTTCCCTCTCCAAGAAGGGGTCCTCCATCATCTTCGCCGATCCACAAGGGGTCCGCGAAGCATCAGTGGTTGAGAACCACTGCCGTAGAAAGCTGCAATCTTTATTCCTCCAGCCTTCAAATTTGCGTTATAACGCATTTGTGAAAATCGTTTTTTCAACCTTCTCTCGAATGCAATTTTTCTCACAAATACAAGGACGTATCTTGAAAAAGTAAGGTCTGTCTCGTTGTGAGGACAGGTTTCGCTACCTCATATAAAAATATAATTTAAAACAAAAAATAGGTATGACATCATCATGACCGTCCTTATCTGAACACACGCTGCTCTCACTAGACAAATTCGAATAGCAAATTCTGTCACGCAGACGTGAAACTCAAAGAACAACGATTAGGTGTACATATACCACGATTTAAAACTGTTTGATGAAACGCCCCGTGAGAGTATCGCTTCACGTTTCAGGTATGCAACAAGAAATACCTGATCGTTTCACGTATGGAACACAATTGCCTAGCCATTTACCTTATATTTTTTACGCACATACCCGAGTAGATTAAGTTTAATAATTAACATACAAGTAATCAGCCATTTAGAAAGCACAGCGTATATAAGTCTATCAATAAATTAAGAGACAGAAGTGACCTGACCGGAAGGATATTCTTATAGCGACGTTGAAATATGGAACCCGCCTGTAGCAAATTAAATTTCAACCGGCACCGCTTCAACTTACCATACACATTGGACTCCCCTGAAAATATTGAGGGGACACGAGTTAAAAGAGGCATTTGTCTGTCATTCACATTCATCTAGAACTTCCATATCAGCAATCATTCAGTCCAATCTTACAACCTACCGATTAGGCTTCCCCATGTGTTGGCAAAATTTGTATGAAAACAACAATACTTCTAGCGGCATTTACAAATACAACGTCAATTCTACAGCACGTACCAAAAGACTCGCACCGAAACCCGGGTAATTAATAAAAAATGAAAATTAGCTTCAAAACTGAGAGTAATTTTATTTAACTTGATTGGATATTTTTTTCCCAAAGACCGGCCCTATTTTTGAGGTAAAACTGAAACATCAAGCGCAAGTATGGTAGGTGTCGCATTGTTCACTCTCAATTATATTTTATTGAAGTTCAAAGCATATATAACATTGAATAAATAAATAAATAACGAAACCCTTTGCATCGCTTACATACATTTAGGAAAAGCGCTCTTGGAAACGACGCAAAAAACATACAAAAAAACGTCAGGCAACTTCCACAATAAAATAGTACCATGCAACTACCCTATCCTTGTAAGTTTAATTATTTTATTTAGCCCAATACAGACAACGGCGGGAAAGCACCGCAGCGTCGCCTCTGATTTCTCGTTCATTTCACAATGAGTGCGGGCAAAGGAGGAGCTTCAAGAACAAGCGCCACGCTTTAAGCGAGCCTTCTATGCCCTCATGAAGTCAATGCTCCCGAGACAACACGTTAATTCGAATTGCATTGGCTTCGCTTGAAGCTATGATGAAACAGAGTACAACTATTATGTTCACGAGTCGCTGACGAGTTGTCGACAAGGTCGACACAACAGATAATCGCGCGAGCAGATCGCGTTTTGTCGCCAGAGGAGGCCACGGTGCAGCACATAATGCACAGTCCAGAAACATACAATGTTATAATTATAATGCAATTAAATGCAAAGCTGCAAGCGAGCTGGACAAGAATGATGAAAATAATCCCTGGAGAAGGGGAACAAGAGGGACAAAGGACAAACACAAATCTCCAAACACAGCAGGTGACTGGTGCGCGACCGAAAAACTCCGCCTTGTCCGGGTATCGAACCCGGGACCTCTCCATTACAGGTGGAGTGTCTACCAACTGAACTAACCAGGGGTTAGACGTCAGTAGAGCAAACGGGTTTTAGCAGCTGCCACCAGTCTAACACCAACAAGGGTGAAGCTTGCCATTTAAGGTTATAATTATAATGCGATTAAATGCAAAGGTGGAAGCGAGCTGACAAGAATGATGAAAATAATACCCGAACCAGGCGGATTTTTTCGGTCGCGCACCAGTCACCTAGCTGTGTTTGGAGATTTGTGTTTGTCCTTTGTCCCTCTTGTTCCCTTCTCCGGGTAATATTTTCATCATTCTTGTCCAGCCCGCTTGCACCTTTGCATTTAATTGCATTATAATTATGACCTTAAATGGCAAGCTTCACCCTTGTTGGTGTTAGCACTGGTGGCAGCTGATAAAACCCGTTTGTTCTACTGACGTCTGACGCCTGGTTAGTTCAGTTGGTAGAGCACTCCACCTGTAATGGAGAGGTCCCAGGTTCGATACCCGGACCAGGCGGATTGTTTCGGTCGCGCACCAGTCACCTAGCTGTGTTTGGAGATTTGTGTTTGTCCTTTGTCCCTCTTGTTCCCCTTCTCCAGGGATTATTTTCATCATACAATGTTAGGGTTTTTAATTCAACATTCGCAATTTTGGCGTACGAGTCTTCAAAACAACTTATATGCCAGAACACTGGCTAACTAGTTCTGCGAAGTACGTTATGTGCGGTACATACCAAAGTTCGCGAGAATCATCGCCTAAAACACTCATTATTTCCTTACCGAACGAAAGAGTACTTCGTAAGTTTCTTACCTAAGGAAAGTGTAAGGCGGGTTTGGGACACGAAATTGCGCTTTTTTGACGTGAGGACATTTACTTTCCTTACTTAAGGCAAGGAAACGCGGAAAGAAAGTCACGTTTTTTTCTTCTCTAATTCGGGGGTGAGGGATGAAAATGTATGACTTGTCAGAACATCGAGTTTCGGCTCATGCACAATACTTTCAGGGACAAAATTATCAAATTTATTTAAGGAGTCATACAACGAGGTTGAAATGGTTGTCACCTTGCACTACCTTAGTGGCGTTGTAGTGAACGCAAGTATGCTCGCACACGACACCACTGATGAAGGAGCTTCTTGGTCGCGGTGCAGTTTCGAAGATAAAAGCGGACACCCTGATCCACTGTTTCAGGGATTACGCTGACATCGTCAGAGCATTACTGTTTAACACGTGAATTACACTCGATGTGTTTTCTATGCACCTGCATAAGCTTACAAGTCAAATTCGATAACCAATTCTTAAGTATTCGACTATTTAAAAACTACGTAGTTTGGAAGAATTTCTCATAACAATTATATGCATCCTTGTCCAGACTGCAACGATATTCCTAGTGTTGTTAAGATTGAACCCTTCAATACCATATGAAGATCTATTCGGCATCACTTCAACTTACCGGTCGCAGTGTACTCTTCTGAAAAAATATAAAAAGGGACACGAATTAAATGACGGCATATATCAATCTTTCACATTCATATCGAACTTCCACATCACGGAAGTATTCAATCTAGTATTACAGCCAGACGAATTGATTTTTGCTGGTGTTTACAAAATACGTCTACACATGACAATAATTAAACCCTCATTTACGATTATAGGACAATTACCGCAGCACGTACCACAACACTCGCAACAAAGTTAAGGTAACGTAAGATCATCAAGGTTGCTCGAAAGCTGTGAGAAACTTTATTTTATTTAACCGGGTATTTTTCACCACACACCGGTCTTATCTTTTTGCTTAAGAAAACAAGCATTGAGCGAATATATGCAAAACGCACGAGCGGAGCACGTGATGTTGCCCGACGAGGACGCTGTCCACTTTATGTAGTCGGATCACGCTAAGTCTTCGGGCTTTCGAATTCAACACTCGCAATATTCGCTCATCACTTTCGAGCTCACTTTAGATACCGAAATACCTGCTAAAATACCTTTGCAATGTATTTGTATTGCAGTGCTAACCGAATTTCGCCGCAATTCACCACTAAACGCTCTCATTCCTTCCGTGCTCAACGAAAGAACACTTCATCCGCTCCTTGCTTAAGGAAGGTGTGAGGCTTATTTGAGACTCGAAATACCACATTTAATGACGTGAGGAGTCTGAGGACATGTCGTTTTCTCAATGCGTTAGCATTAGTGCCCTGGTACATATGCGCTGACCTCAGACTTGTTTCAAGAAATCCCGGACAAAAGTTCACCGGACAAAAGCTCAATGGACAGAAGCTCACCGGACAAAAGCTCACTCATTTTTTCACAGACCCGGACAAAAGCTCACCAGCAGAAAATTTCATGTTGGTCTTATCACGAATGCGGACAACTTAGGTGCATGCTTGCGACACAAAACTGCAAGAATATGTCAAATCTGAAAAGCGCGTGATTTGTTGATTATTTATTAATTTAT